>VXBT01008056.1:363629-387195 GCA_013400235.1 Oriolus oriolus | reverse complement strand
TGTCAGTGGGAAGGAGGGAGGGCCTGGGGGGCGGAAGGTGTTTTAAGGGCTTATCTTACTTCTCATTACCCTCCTCTGATTCTGTTAGTAATAAATTTCACTTAGTAATCAAGGTTGAGCCTGTTTTGCCCTTGAAATATTTCTTCCACTCTCCTTATGTCACCCATGAAGCCTCTGTTATCCCTTTTTCCTCTGTTCCCTCCTTTGCCCAGCTGTGGTAGGGGAGGGTGAGCGAGCGACTCTCGTGGGTGCCTGGCATTGGGCCAGTGTCAAACCACAATGCCAACATGTAAGTCTCTCATTTGTGGCAGGAGCATCACCTCCCACCCCCATCCTGACCCCGGCACTGGCCCCAACCCCATTTTGTGTGTTGCTGTTTTGTTGAGGAAAAAGAGAGGCAGAGGAAAACAAGGTGATTCCCCTAAACAATGGCAAAATGGAGCCCAAAATCCAGGTTTTCCAGTCCGTCACATCGCTTTCCATCACACTTCTAAATGGTTAAATCTGTTTCTGCATTCTCCTCAAACTCAAGCTTTCCTGCTGTTCTTTGTGGATGGCCCTCCCAATCAATTATGTCAGAACAATCACCAGTATGGTGTAATAATGTATAATTTTTCATCTAAATTAAAATGTACTTAGGAGACCTTAATTTCCCACACATTTCATTGCATTCATCAGAAATACAGCAGGAAAAAAAATCCCTCTGAGCAAACACTGTGTGTTGTTTACAAATGCTTCAAGCGCAGGAAGACATGGATTGCTGTTCCATAGACCCTCCTTTTCCCACCACACAGGAGATTTTCCAGGTAAATTCCTGAGGAGGAGATAGTGGGGTAGTAAGGCCAGCTCTGATCTTTAAGGGAAACAATTTCTGTAAGGAGATGGTGCTCCATTTAGCAATCTTGTGGTGTGCTGTAAAGCAGTAACTGCCATCTACCCAGAGATGTTCCCATCACGTGTCTCTCTTAGTGCATGAAACTTGAAATTAATTACTATCTTGTGTATGCATCAAAGACCAGTGCTGTGCACAGAAAACAACCAGGGTGGAAATCAGGCCATATTTACTTCAGGCAAGCTGTTAAAATATAGGTGAAAATCGTAATAGGCTCAAAAGTAGTTTAGACAAGGCGGGGCGATTCTGCAACCTCACCAATAAATCCTAACTGACTCAGGTATTTTCTTATCAAACTCATCACAAAGCTGTTTGTATATGGAAAGACACAGGTGTGGGTGTATCAGTACAAGTTGGGTTTTGAGTTAATGAGTAACACAGCATTCCCAGAACCAGAACCATAAGCAAAACCCTCTTCCAGAGTAGCACACAGCTTTTAAATATATTCTCCCAGCATAACTGTAGGTTACCTATTAATCCCACCACCCAACCAAGAATGTGTATTTTGTTGCAGTCTGTGTTCTGCTTGAGCAAACAGTGCCATGCTGCCTTCCTGAACCCTCCCATCCCCACAGTCTGCTGCCTCTTCCCCAAAACTCCCCTGCTTTCCCCTGCCTCTGTCAGAAATGACGGTCTGACTCCATTACTAATTTTAATAAGTTTATTAACGGTGGCAGAAAACTTGAACTCAGGAGCAGCCCAGGCAAAACAGCGAGTCAGAGCAAAAACAGCACACGCGGCGCTGGGTGCCCCCCTGACGGGCACGTAGCTCTGTCACCAAGGGAGGACCTTGTGTGAGGCACCAGCAGAGTTCTTAAAGCCTCTCCTCGATCTGGATTGGTCCGTTTTCAATCCCCTCCCTCACTGGCTCATCTAGGTGACTCCTGATTGGCTCGTTCCCAGGGTGCATTCCTGACCAATAATTTGTCCCTTCTTCCATCTCATTGGTTCCCCAAGTCCCCCAGTCCACACTCGGAGTGATGTCATTGGACCCGCTGACACTTTCTAGAAAAGTTCTTTTTATGCCACCCCTATATTTGTGGTTGCCATCTGGTGCTCTTACAGAGTTATTACACCCGTACATTGCGCAGCATAACTGTAATTCACAACTAATTAACCAGGCTCAGCCTTTATACAACCCGGTAAACTTATAAACATTGTAACACATAACTGGCCTACGAAAGTCAAACCATCTATAACACCTCTGCCTCTGCTTTTGTACATCTTATGTAAAAATGTGGGCTACCTGGGCTGTGGCTTCTCAGGAAATCTGTTTGCAAGCATGATATTTTTAGGGAGACGCAAGTTATCTCAAATGCAAGTGACAGTCCTAAAATATTGTGCTGTAACCCTACAAAGAAGGCTGCCATATATCATGGTTTTCTTGGTGATGACATATTTTCTGTTCCAAAAAAAATTTTGGCCAAGGGATTTTTGAGGACTTCATATATTTTTCCAAATACTGGAGAACTGAAGAGCCCAGACACCTGCAGTCAAGCTTTTGCTCACTCAGGAATCCACTCACAGCCAGCATGAAGTTATTGCTGTAATTTTTCCGACCAGCTTTTCACTCTCAATAAATGACTCAACAATGCCAGTGTGAGCTTACAGCAAGACAGTATCACTGTAAATGCTTTGTCCAAAAGATACAGGGGGAAAAATTGCACTACAGTTAGAGAAATCAATTAGGTGCTGAATGGGAGTGTAGCAATTTCAATTCCCTCTGACACACTCCCCATAATGCAGGGAATGCTTTGATTCTAAAAGCAGTGAAGTGGCTGCATATTTCAATCCTCAGTTGTGTAGAAAAATGCCAAATAAGATATTAACATTTTTTTCACTCATGCAGGAAAAAAACAGCTTTTGCTTTCACCTTTGAAAATGAATAGGAAAAGAATGGAAGGAAATTTGAGAATCTCCAACTCCCCCTGCTGAGTTAGCAGGACTAACTGTACAATCACACTACTCAGCGGTGTAAGGAGGCAATTGTGGGGCTCAGAAACTCTAATTTTTCTTACAATATCTTCCGGTATCCTCACTGGACATGGATTTCTTTTCAAATGCATTCAATATGGATGGTACTTTTCACAAAAAATAGAGAAAAAAAAATCCCAAAGAAAGAAGCTATAGGAGGGAAGAATGAAAGGCAGAGAGTAAATGCAACTTGCTTAAGGTCACACTGCGAGGGCAGGAGTGGAAACCATTCCTTCTGAGTCATGCTCTCCTCACTGGGCAATGCTGCCATGCAGCAAAACCTGGATTGGGCAGAAGAGCAGGGGAAAATCAGAATTGCTTTGCCCATTTACATCTTCATGTCCCTGTTTTCAGGGCTTTACTGGAATTATACTAATGTATTTTTGAAAAAGAGAGAAAACAGAAGGGAAAAGCCCACGGTGTATTTGAGAGGAGAGATGAACCGTTCTGTCTTTGTCTGTTGCACCTGAAATATTTATTTGTACATATTGACAATGAGCATTTACAGCCGTCTGCTGAGAAATATTACCCTGGGCTGCTTAAAACACTGTGTTAATCGACATTGAGGTAGATTGGCAGAGATTTCCTCTAGAAGCCTTGGAATCATTCTCCAGCTGTGCTTTGCAGATCTCTTTTCCACAGAGAATAAAAATATTGCTTTTATCCCCTACTTCAGGAGAAAGGAATAGGGAAAAAGAGACTATTTTCAGGCTGATGACTGTCATTTTGCCCACACTTTCCAAAGCAGTGTGCAGTCCTGAGTGGTGGTGGGACTCAGTTCCTTGGGATGGATGAACTTTGTGCTGGCTGCATTGGAATGGAGATGTCTGGGCAGAGCGAAGGGATGGTGGGGATTTTCTGTCAAGGCTGATGTGGTGCGGGGATCCTTCCTGCCTGCTGATGACTCTGCTTGAGCTGAAGCCTTCCTCCACTAAAACTTCCTTAAATGAGAACCCAAAACTGTCTGGATATCACAGCTCAACCCCTCTGTCCCTCGATGAGCATCACTCCCTACAGACACAGACATGGGCTCTAATATTCTCCTTTATCCTCCTGTTTTCACTGCCAGCTCCATGCCACTACACAAGCACAGGACCCAGGCCTTGCAGGGAAGCAGCCTCCAAAAGAATTAATAGGTTTATTATTTCCACCCTTGAAGAACAGCTGTGACTCTACTCATTTCAGCCACATGCGGCAACTGCTCTGAGTGGTGTTAAGAGCTGTGGGGGCACGGGAGAATGTTTCAGAGTGGAGGGAGAAGGGAAGGAAATCCCTTTACACTGCCAGCATGGACCAGGCAATAGCCTTTGCTTATGCAGATCATAATCATAATCATTACCTTTTATGATGAAGTACTTTAGAGTTACGGGGCAGAGGTACTTTTTTGAAGTGGTTACTAACACATTAAATAAGGAATTAAGAGCCAGGCAGCATTTGATAAATGGCTGTTTGGGGGAGTGCTTAGACCATAAAATCTGCTTGTGATAACAAGAGTCTGAGTCCTGGAAGATAGACTCCTGCCTGACTTTGAAGCAGTGCTGAGGATGATTGGAGAGACAAGGCTATCAGCCTTTCAATGTCATTCCAACCAGTGTCCTCCTGAGGAGATGTCCATTTGGACCACGAAGCAGGTGAACACCTCTGCCTGTGGGTGACTGTAGGACGTGACTTCAAGCAAATGTGCTGTTACAGACCTGTGGCAGGGCATATCACCCCTCTCCCACCACAGATGGCCAGTGCAGAGGAGAGAGATAAGCCAGGCGAACAAAGTCCAGCAAGTATCCCCTCCTGGCCCCAAAAGTCTGCCAGCTTAACAGATGTGGGAAGAGATAAACAAACATAGCTGACCAAAAGGCCTGTTTTTACACTATAAGAGTACTACAGTTTATCATAGAGGCAGAAATCTCTTACACACTCCTTGGGAACGTGCGAGGAGATTTCTTCCCTTAAGTCTGGATGCGGACTTTTGAGCTTACTTTCTCAGGAACTGAGAGAAAGAAATTCGATGTCTACCCCCTCAGGAATTGGTGGTAAGAAACATTGGATCCTAAGTTATACCATTTCTTAGCTAGCTATAAATTTATTGGTACCTTTAACTCCTCGTGTATACTAGTATCCCCTTTTGCCTTATCCCTGTGTAGTAATAGTCTGGTTTAAGTCTTACCTCTGTTAATTTTGTGTCTATTAATAAATAATTCGTTTTATAATAGACTGAATCAGCCATTATTAAAGAACTTGTGAATAAGAGTGGATCTTGGAGTGCTGGCCACCTCAATACAGCTACTGCCTGCTGCCAGAGGCCTGGGCAAAAGATTTAAACTTACATCATCCATTCATAACAAGATCTCATGCAAAACAGACTTGCTCGGTGTGGGATGAGGTCTGAGCATGTCTGTGTGAAGGTGTGGGAGTGAGCAGGTCAGTAATTTCAGGTGTCCATGTTTTTCTGCTTCTCTCTCCATCCCCATGGTGGGACAAGGCACTGAAACTGAGTACAAGGCATTAGAGGTGGGATCCACTGAGCTGGGTTGAGGGGAAGAATTTGCCCTATTCCATTCCCTTTCATTGCTGGTAAGTGCTCACGTCTCCTCAGATAGAAGGGCTGATGAAATCAGAGCAGCTTCTGTTGTTTCTGGCTCCAAGGTTAATTTTATCAAAAGCAAAGCTCCTTTGACTGCTATCAGCAGAAAGTAAAGCTCTTTTTATTACAAGGATATCAATAGAAGCATTTGTCTGACCTCCCTACTGCCTCTCCCCTCCCCACCCTCACTGGCTTGAAATAAGGGATGGGAAAAGAGAGCTGATAAAACAGGGCTAAGATAAAAATCTTAATATTGCAGAACCCGTGACACAGAAAGTAGGAAGAACCACAAAAGCCCAGTTTTGTCCTTCAAAGATGGCTCAGAATCAAAACCACAGGGCTTTATCTATTTTACCTATCCCAGCCTCTGGAGCAGATGAAGCAAACCCATGTCCTAAGGAGTTTTAGTTTTTGCAGGCAAATACAGCTCTAATATCTTTCCGAGGGAATAGGATACTGGAAACAACACAAATAGTGATTCCTGATGGATTTTAGCAGCTCCATCTCTATCTGGGAAAAAAATTACCCTGGGATGTACAGACAAGAAAGCTGAGGTTAGAAGTCACCATGCTGATCCCTGCCTCTGCTTCAGAGCTTTTTCTTTCATTTCCTTGTTCTCCTGCCATCATGATCTACAGGTATAAGCAAAGGCAGGAGAAGACAAGGAAAAGCTGACTAATTTTCCTGGTTCCATACATATTCCTGGAAAAGCTGACCTTTAAAGCAGGTTTAATAACCTGTGGCTGTGTACACAAGACTCCTGCCCAGAGAGGGGTGACAGGATGTCGAGTAACTGAGGCACTGAAATGGCTCTAAGGAAATGTGGGTTCAATGGCATCGATTTCCTCTGTGATCTTAGAGAAATCATTTTGGGCCTGATATTCACTAACACTGAAGCATTTTAACATCATGGGAGAAATGAAAAGAGAGTGTAAATGTAATATATATCCACTTCATGGCCCGTTTATGCTGCCAGAGTAGTGGAAAGCAAATTTAGTGCAAATGAGAATCACACATTTTATCTTTCTGTGCCTCAGTTCTGCATCTGTAACACAGAAGTTAATAAAACTGTCTGACTCCCTCTTGCTCTCACTCCTTTTTTTTTTTTGGCTATGTGTCAGGCCTGTTTGTTTGGCCTTTAACCTTTTCAGTGCAAGAACTGCCCCTCACAACACCTTTGTACAACCTCGTGCACAAAACCAGCTTGGGCTGAGCTCTGGATGCAGTGAGACCCTGCTCAGAACAAAGTCCTCTCAACCAACACGGGGATTCCATTTAAACTCAGGAGACCACCTGCATGACAGAAACTTAGTCATAAGTCTTCATTCATTCTTTCTTTTTTTTTTTCCAGGGTTTTTTTGACTGTTCCAGGATCTAAGGGAGACATCTGAAGCTGAAGAAAGGAAGCAACTTGCTCATAGGTTGACACCCTGCCAGCAATCATTACAAACCCTGAAACTGGTATTTTCACCCTCATTTGGATGATCAGGTGTAAATATAAATTTTAATTATTTACGTAATTAAGTCAGTAATTTGCTGCCCATCAGAAACATTTTACAATATTTTGGTGCCATCTGTTTCCTAATTGAACTTAATCTCTAAAAGATGTTACAAAAATATCCACTAAATAATAATGATAAACACAAAACAATTCACCTCTTCCCCCCCCCCTTCCAATAATTACTGCTATTTTCAATCATTTCCTAGGGAAGAAGAGGCTGAGGTTCAGATGTGCCAAGGTCTTGTTGGTAGATGAGCACTGAAACAATAATAAAATGTTTAGAAGGACTAGTGAAGCTCAGATGGTGGATAGGCAAGGCCTGACTTCAGGGATAGAGGTGGAAGTAATTAAAAAATCAAACCAGAATGTGCCCCAAGACCTCTGTAAGTGATGGCCAGAGCTTGTGATAGTCCCCCGACTTTCAGACACATCAAAGATGTCATAAAGCTCGAAACTCATGTGTGTTAGAAAGGCAGAGGTGAGAGAATGCAACAACTGGCACAGGCCTGAAAAGACAACATAAAATAACAAGAAAATGTTTAGCCTTAAGAACTGCATGTGCAGAATTTTCTTCTGTGCAGCAGAACCAGTAACTTTCCAAAGGCAAATCATGGTTTTAAAGGTTTGTGTCACTGTCCAGCAGCATTTTGGGCATTCAGACACTTAAATCAAAAATACTGAAAATTATTTGGACCATGAAAACCAGCTGGAATATTCAAGTTGCAAACAGTATCAGGAAACTTGTCCCCACTTCTCCCTTGAGTACAGAGTGGAATTGTGCAGACTGGCTCTCATTCTCTTTTGGCAAAGGAGTGTCCTGGTTTCTTTCGAATCAGTATTTTCCAGGATCTCTTCAGGTTTTGACCACGTTGACAACTTCTGTAGCCGAGCACTGGGCTGCAAAACAATCAGAACATGTTCACTTTTCAAAACAATCGGTTTATGGAGCTTTAGAAAAGACGCGGCTCAGATCTGATGCAAGCCTGGCTTAAAGATTTTGGTTAGCAGTTACTTTCTCCCTTGCCTTGCGGGAACAGAACATTCTTGCTGATTGAGTTGTCAAAACTGAGGCTCATCTGATGGCTCCCAACAGACCTCTATAAAATTGGTGTACTCAAATCAACTGGCTTTGCTGGAATTGAAAGAACTGGCTGTCAACCACGTATGGTTCCCATTTGTTCATGTGGACGGACTCCAGACACTGCACCAGAGCTGTTAGAGCCGGAGCTCCTTCTCGTAGGTGGCTCAAGATTTCCATGGGAATGTCTTGCTGTCTTTTCTTCGACCATTTTTATGACAGGCAAGTGGAGAAGAAGAGAGATGCAGCTTATTGATGAAATTTGAAGGAAAGCCTAAAAATCCTCTGTGTGTGTATTCATGTAAGGCCAGCTATGGGGAGTTTCTGTTGGTAAATTCTAAATGCACTTCAGTTATGATGGAACATAGAAAAGATCAATATTTTTGTCTCGTGTCACAAAAAAAAAATCATCACGCTCAAAGAGTCACTAAAATTGAGTAGTTAATGAGTTTGATGGGAAAGGCCTGTCACCACCTCTGTAGTCACATTAACTTTCCAATTTCTTTTCTTTTAATCTCTCCTCTCAATTGCGCATGAAGAAATCTGTTCAATTTAGTCTCACCCTAAAACTTTCAGGGCACTTTTTTTGTTATTTAATTTTCAGGAATACCAGAAGATCTTTCTTTCTTTGAATTATTTGAAATAAAAAGTATTTTCCTCTTATATTCTGATCAGACATTTCACATTTTGATTTCTTAAAAGTAGATTGGGGTGGACTTGCCAATTTGTCTTTTTTTGTAGAGGTAACTGTGACATAAAAATTAAGTCAAGCTTGAAGAAAATGGGATGAGTGGTTGAAAAATTAATAACACAACACCAGGAAATTGTGAGTTTAAAAATTATGGCGTTTTCTGCCAGTTTGAATATCTTAATGTAGGTTCACAAGCAATTCCATTGATGGAGACTGGCAAAATAATTATTTCAGTTTATAATTTTTCAATTATTTAAACCGTATTTCATCAAATACATTTAATTCTCAATAAGATCTATCAAGCAAGCCAAGTTTGATTTCTCCTAACCTTGAATCCTTCCCAACAGTAGATTCTGCCAAAAATACTGTAAGTTTTTAAAATATAATTTAAGAGGCTTAAGATACTGTAAGTCCTTAGAGCAGTTTAAGAGGCTTACTGTAAACTCCCTAAAACTGCAGAGCAATTTAAGCAGTGAGAGCACCCCCCAGGTCCACACACTCGCCTGGAGTAATGCGGCACAAACTCCCTGATTTTAAAAGAGCTTCAGCACTTTCCCTGCACCAGGAATCTGTCCCTAAATCTTGAGAAGCCTTAAGCCTCTTTGGGCCTTGTGTGCACAAGGTTTCACACACTCCAGCAAGCCCTTGTCAAAACAGTTTGAGCCGATGTTTCTGGTTCAACATCTCCAGTCCAAACACAACGGACATCAACGAGGTTTTACAAGTGTTCCAACTACCTCAGTGGCTTAATGCCCACAGTGCTGAGCCTGGCACAGCCCAAAGGGTCTCTCTTTGAGAAAAAAGAGGCACTAGAGGTTGCAGAGAGGTCTGGGGTATGTGGGGTGTGTCTCAAACATGAGACTCGCTATGTTCAATACGCCGTATTTTAGATCAAATGACTTCCTGCAGCCTGACTCTCCCATTAAGGGCACCAAGTGACAGAAGATTAGCTCAGCTTGGAAGCAGCTTCTCCGAGAAATTCTGGCATCCTCCCATCCCCTCAATACCACTCTCCACGTTGGCACGCAGACGCATCATGCAGTGTGTTCTCAGCTCTCAGCACACTCTGCTTCGGTGTGGAGCTACTCCTGGACTTGCAGGTCCAGGGAGGTTTTGCTCAGCTCCCCGTATGGAGCTCCCAGAGGAGATACTCAGCTCATCCTGCACACAGTTAATGGCATTAGTAGATGTCTGCAAAGCAATAATGGAATTCAGAGCGCCCATCACACGTTTCCTCCTTGGGCTTTGATCTGACAGCTGCACCTCTGTGGAGACCAAACTTGACTCAGTCCTGTTGAAGTTCAGTCTGAGACTTAGACATGGATTTAGGCTTTGTCACTGCAATTCATCTCAGTTCCAGAATGGGAATTTAGACTCTGGAAAAGCACTGATTTGGTTCCCTAAGTCTTACCTGGATATGAAATGCACTAATGTAGACAGCTAAGACCTAGGCCTAAAAAGGCCTCAATCCACGTGGAGCTCCCCGGCTTTCCAGTCCTCGAGTCAAACTGCCTTTATTGCAGGAAGTGGATGGTGAGAGGATAATTAGCCAGGATCAAATTATCCCTGTATGCCAGAGCTGAGTGCAGGAAACCTTTCCTGCTCTTCTGCAGAAAACCATAACTGGAGCCAGCCAAGAGCTCCACTTGGCACATGCCCAGACACCAGATGCCAATTCAATTTCAGCCAAGACCTACAGCCATTGGAATGACAAATCTTTCCTTAACACTCTTATTAAATTCTAATCTCAATCTTATTCATCATTATTAAGCCTTGAAATTGGGCTGAATATTTAAATGAGGTGAAATGGAAAGACAAAGAGGTGTTGGGAGTAAGTGAACTGGGAGGGGGTGGAGGAAGATTTAAAGAGACAACTTGAATTCCCTTCATGAGTTGAAGAGTAATCTATCTAGACTCAGGGACTGATAGAGGCAAAAGACTTTTAGAAGTAACTAAAAAGGGGAAAAAACCAAGGGAGAGAGAGAAAGGAATTACCTGTTAGAATGCAGCCTTGTAATACTAGTCTTTCAAAGATTTCTTAGTAAAGTAGCAGGGATGTGGGGAGGAGGGTTTGCAGAACAGAGACTGAGGATAGAGAGAGAAAAGATGAACTGAGAGATTAAATGTACCAGGGCAGTTTAAGAGCTATTGAAATAGGACTTTCCCGATGTGTGTGTATGGCCCAGGCTAAATGTGATGACAAGGAATTGTTGATATCAGCTGGATCCATGGCAGGAAGCTCCTGTTGGCTGCCTCACACCACAGGCGAGGGTGAAAGGCTTTTAAAAGTCACACTAATGACACCATTCCTGATTTACCTGTAATTTCTACAGGAGACTCAGCACCTACGCTGAGTACCTTCGCCACTAGGATTTGTTGTATGAAAAATATTCTGGTTGTGCAGTCACTGGAACAAGACAGGAGTTTAGTCTCAGCTGCTTAACCATGGAACCAGACCTTGAAACTGACTTTCTCCATGGGGAGGTTATGACCTCGGCTTCACCAGCCCCCTGTGACTCTCAGCATCAATCCAGTGCCGATCCCAGCTCCAGACAGTTTTGCTGATGTAACTGAGATCACAATCTGCCTCACGAGGAATAGATATTTTTCTGCATTTAAAAATAAATATTCAGATTTGGAGCATTTCATGGAGCAGGGTGACCCACACCATCTGTTCCTTCTGACAGTTCTTGGGAAGCCTGCAGATCTGCTTTTCAAATCACATTACATATATAGAATACTTTTTTCTCGTTGTTCCCTTTTTTTTTTTTCAGATGGGACTAAGTCAGAGGAATAATCCCATCTCCCTTCTCATAGTTCCTGCCTACCCAAAATAATTCCCCCAGCTCATTGGAGATTTGTGCATATCCACAATCTGTATCCCAAAATGATAAAACAATCTATTTAACCTTTATGCCAGCTAATGCATACATTAGAACAAGGACCTATATATGAACATAAAAATGTGAGAAATTGAAACTCACTGACATAAAATCAAAGAGCTTGGCTATAAAAGGTGTCACTTTTATGTGATTATCTTGCCAATATCTCCACGTTGAGAAACTAAATCAAAGTGCAATTTTTCCCACATGTATTGGATTTAATGGAGTCCGTTAATGGCAGCGATTCCTTATAGATCTCCATGTAATGGAAGAGTGGTTCCTGTGCCATAACGCTGGGGAAGCTGAGCCACACACACACACCCAGGGCCGTTTGTCTTGTGAGCCTGACCTTATGTGACTGCTGTGTCAGGCTACACCGAGCACTGCCGGTGCTGAGCCAATCCCTCAGGAAGATGGAAAGGCGCTTCAGGGAACCCGCTGCTGCCAGAAACTGGAGCAAACCATGGCCAAAGCTGCATTCTCCAGCTTCCTCCACTCACTGAGAGAGACATCACATGCTGCTGAGCTCAGGAACTGTTTTTTGTGCAGTCCTGCAGCAGCTGGAGAGTCGGTTCCCAAGTTTTTACCATATGGCCTCAAGCAGGGGCACTGTTCTCTCTTTTGCCCAGCAGAATGGCTTCACTTCTCTGTAGAACTAAGATTATCTTGCTGATAAAAGGCCCACACAAGTTCTTTAACCCATAGATGTCAAAAACTGGAGGTGAGTGTCTACCTCCCAATTTTATAGCTAGGGAAGATTAATTTAGTTGATTTCCTCATGCTTGCACAGCAAACAAATTGCAGGCTTGGGGCAGAACACAAACAGCTCTATCCTGCATTTCTGCAATCTTACATATCCTACAATTCTAGGATTACACCATGCCCATGGCTCTCTCCATGTTCCTTCAGCTCTTCTTTCCTACTGTCACAGACATATCCTTGGAGAAAGCAGAAAACACAAAGTGGAAAATGTAGAGATCCCTCTGTACGAGAGATTTCCATGATCTGGGAAAGCCACGATCAGGGCTGCTCCAACACCTCATCGATGTCCTGCATGCCAGGGAGTCCCTTGGTGTCCCCCGGTGTCCCACTGCAGGATGTCACATCCATGCCCTGGATGTGGGAGCAGAGCTTACAGAGGGATGCTGCTTTCGCCCCATGACAAAGCAAGCACAGATTTTTCAGGGTCACTTTCTCCTGTCCACGGTCTTTACTTCTCTCTGAAGAAAATCCTCAGCCTGAAGCCAGCTGAAATCAATGCAGTGGCATGAGATTAATTTCACATCCACACGCTATTTTTGTTGAATTATGTTATTAGGAAGATTTTACTCACTGTTGTTTTAAATCCCCTGGAAACACGAAAATTCCATTTTCCCTGTGTCTATTCATCTTCATTAACCACGTGCTGATTTTTTTATTCTTTTCTGGTGTTGGTAGAAACTCCAAGCCAATGCAATTCCCTTTTATTGCACTTTGATACCAACCAGAACTGAGATTTCTGTGATCTGTATGTGCCAGTGTCAAGGACCATGAGCATATTTATCAGTCAGGAGTGGGGTCATTGTTATTACTTTATCAGCGTTCCTGGTAAAATTAAGTTGATTGTTTTCTTTGGGGTTTTTAAGCATTGGATTATTATATTTTAGCTGAAACAAGTAACATCTGCTGCCTAGAGTAATGTTGCTTAAAACCATTTGTATCAGGGGGAGTAGGTGGGAAGGGGATAAGAAACAAATCAAAGCTGTATATCTTTTAGTCAAGTAAGACAGTGATTTTTGAGGAAAAAAGTAAAGTCTGGAAGTGTATAAGTAGTAGTTTTAAACTTGAGCATTCCTAAACAACAGTTTCATGGCAAATTCAAGATTTTTTCTCATTCCTTCTCTGCATCACAAATCATAACTTTTGGTTTGCAATCAAAAAAAAAAATAAACCTCAAAAAGTCTCCATACACAGAAGTTCCTCTCTCAGAAGTTGACAAGTGATTAATTTCCCAGAAGCCAATGTTGGAGTAATTATTTTGGATTAAAACACTTCCAAAAACAACCTAAAGAACAGAGCAGTTCCAGCCGGGGTTTCTCACCAGACTGTCACACTTTGCCTGACCCAGAGCTGCTGACTCAGCAGGATTGCGCAGCAGGCGAGGTTTTCTCTCTGCAAAGGCTCACACGAGCAGCAAAAATAGACTGGTTGGGTCTCTGAAAGCTTCAGTGCTTTTGGCAGGTTAATTTTTGATCTTTAATGAATTGATTAGTCATTTTTAATCAAACACTGTGTTCAGGGCCATCTATCATTACCTCCTATTACTGGAGAAAAAAAATGTCAGTGTGTTATTTCTGCAGGCACCCAGAGTCTGGTGTGTGAGGAAAAGCCTGGGAGCTGCATTCTGGGTTTGTCCAGAAACAGGATTCTCTGCTGCAGCATTGTTTGTCCTCCTCGAGAGATCTTCTGTGCCACTCCAACCCTGCAGTTCTCCCTTGGCACTTGGGAGTGCAGGAAATCTCATCATTTTGGTAATGTTACTACGATTCCAAGCCTAACTTTCTGCAGCATCCCTCAGATCACCCAGTCACCTCACGGGAAAATCAAGTGCAAAAAACTTTGCGGATACGGAAAAGCTGCTAGGCAGAAGATTTTCCATCTCCTTGCACTGATTCTGTGGGAACTTTCCTTTGCTGTGCAAGCCATGTAAACAGTAAGATAGGTCTTTGTAAATAATTCTCACACCTGCTGTTTTTTCACTTACAGTAACATAATATTTTTAAATGGGCGTCTGGTGCTTCAGCCAATCACCTCAGGACAGATGTGGACGCTGTCCAATGGTCCTTTTGGAACTAGGATATATAAATGATATTGTAAAATTAATAAATAATTCGTTCTCTCGCTGGACTTGCTTGCTGCTGCATCTCCGAATTTCTCCTAAGCCTGCTACAAAACTTCATCTGACCTACTTTTCCAGAGCAAGCCCACTTCCATCCTCCCACTGCACCCCACATTTCCCTGCAGAACAGAGGAACAGCAGCTATAGCCCAAAGGTGTGACAAAGGAAATGCAAATTTTTTCTGCATTTAGACTATTAAAACCTGAAAAGCATATATGATTTTTTCCACATCCCTTGAGGCCTTTTCAGTGGAAGTGTGCAGAGGAGGTTCAAAGACTCCTCCCACAGAAAATTTGATCGATGGATGATGTCCTAGGGCAGTGAAGGCAAAGAGTCGAGGTTTGCACACAGGCAATCCAGAGAATTTTGTGGGAGAAGTGGCCCCTCAGCACAGGGAATGGAGTTTATCTACATCCTGAAAGGCATCATGTAACTTTATGGTGTCATAAAAAGGACCATTATACTAATAAGAGTGAATAATTTTTAAAGATTCATGACCTCTGCGGTCATCTTGACTCAGCTCCAGCCTGGGCAATATTTTTGTGCGTGTGTGAGTGGAGTTGGCAATGACCACGAAACAGAAAGGGCCAGATCCTCTCTGCTGAAACTCAGCCTGACTCCTTTAAGCTCTGCCTGTGACAACTGAGAGCTGCATCTTGCCAATGGACTCCTGTGCTGTTCTGCAGACTTGAACAAATGTGAAACTCTGATATGATTTGCTCTATCCTGGGATCTCAGGCTGCTTTGTCCTACTTTTCATCCTCTGCAGTGTCTTTTGAGCCACCTTTGGGTGTAACCGGGCTTCTGAGCTGAGCTATCTGCTATAATCATCTTAGGGAAACAAATAACTGCACACACTGGCTGGTTTGGCGGGGCTGGGAAACAGATGCAATTTATCTGAAGTTAAGCACCAGAGTCCCCATGTGTTCTCCTGTGAGCAAACCTGAGCAAAAGGGATGTAAAGACCATCTATGGTGCCTCCATTCCTGATCCAGCAGCTGCCCTCCTCTTTCTTGCTCTCAGGTTCTGGGTTGAAAAGAATGCATTGGGCATTAGGTTTTCTGTTCTAGGAGAGAGATTTGCGCTGAGGTGGATCTCAGACAGGGAGAGGTGAGGCATTTTAAGCAAGAACCATTACTGGCACACTTTGCTCTCATCCTCATGCAGGAAGTGTTGGTTTCTCTGTTTCATCATCTTCTTTATGCACATTCTGGTGTTTGTATAGAATATTCAAATGTACACATGCATACACATAGACACACACACACTTAAATATAAGTATACTTCCATATATATTAAAGGAACACTGAAGAGCTGTTTGTTCAAAGCACAGACCTGAGAAGATTGAATGTGTTCCAGTGCCCAGACAGCAGCTGGAGTAACTCCCTAAATATGCTAATATGAGTACAGGATCAGGCCCCATGCTTCTCTGAGAAAACCCTCTGGCAGAATATTGGTGTCAGTGCCTTGTGCTGGTACAACCTAATCAGCATCACCTCTTAGCATGAAGAATCAGGGCTCAAAATAGTCCACTCCAGGGTCTTTTGATTGCAAAGTGCTTCAGGAGAGAGGAACAGTGTGCAAAAGCCCAATAAAATGAAGATCCGCACTTTGCATTTGCATTTTCCAATGAGTTTACCTGCATTTTTCATCTGCTAAGTACTGTTGCAGCAATTTCCAGAGGGGGATTTTCCTTCCCTCTGCTGGGGTGGACAGGTGCTGAGTGCTGCACCTTGAAGCAGACTTGCCTCCTCTCCCAGGGAAGGGGCTGCTGGAGCTGGGGAGAGAAGGAGAAAACCAGGGTTCCCTGGTTTGAGGGTAAAGAAGAACAAAGAGGACAAAGCAAATATTAGCCTGGATTTCAGCTGCTACAAGTTAAATTGGAAAATGAAAGAGGAAAAATTAAATCGGGTGGGTGTTACTGTGCCTGAATTAAGCAGTGCTGAAGTTGCATCTCTCCGTGCCCATCCTTTCTCTCACTCCCTCTCTCTGTGGCCTGTACAACCAATTCAGTGTATCTGTGTTTTTGGCACAAATCACAGAGTCCTGTGATTCTTGATTATAATTATAATAATGGGTTTCAGAAAGCCTACGAGTAGTTCTGGGAATTGTAATAAGGGTTTGGGACAGACATGTTGTTTACATGCTTAGCCTTTGTTGCATATGAAACAAAGTTTAGCAGAATAGCCAGTGTAAAAAATTGCAAAATACACAATTAAATGCAAACTAGCAGAAAAACCCCTCTTTTCCCCTTGAGAGACAGCCATGATGACATTGTCATTCCCACCCTGTGAGCAGGGAGTAAAGCAGATGCAGATGGCCAGTTCTGTTGTGATGCTATTCCACTGCATTTGCCTTGTCTGAATTTCCACTCCTACAACCTTCTCTTAATTTACCGTGAGAAAAATACGCATTTGATCCTTTTTTCTTCATGTTCTACTCATCTCTCTTTATGATTATCCTTGCTTGAATCATCCAGCCATGCAAAAGCTCCACTGACTCATGCAGTTCCCATTACAACCCAAGTAGAATTATTCCCAAGGATAGCATCTCTTTCCAGTGATTTTTTTTCCAAGAGTCTTAGTTTCTGTTCAGTCACATGACAAGATTTCTACTTTCTCCCTAGCGAAATTGTTTTATAGTTTTAATGGCTGTCTGTAAATTGTGGCCAAAATCTGCTAAGGTCCACCTGCCTCAGAGCTGCCTCCAAGTATTTGCTGATGTGCATGACCTTGGAAAGCTCCTCCGATTGTCAGCATGGAGTGCATGGACACAGGATGGAAATAGGGGCCCTCAGAGATGATGCAGAGAAATAAGTGATTTTGTAAAAAGCCTGTGTGAGTTTTCTTTCCTTTGTTCATGGTTATGACAGATAGACTCAAATCCACAGAAGGGACTGCTGGGGTTTGCGGGATTTTGCGCCTGAGCAAGCAGGAGGAATTGCGATTGTGCTCGGGCCCAAAGTGAGATTTCTGCAGAGTAACCTGCCAGGCTGAGATAGGGCTGAGGGTGGGACTGAGGGTGGCACCGAGCCCCAGCACCGGGGCTCAGCGGGACCCTGCAGTCACTGGGCACACGCAGCTCCGCTCCCGCTAAGATGCTCTGCGAACCTTACAGCATTAGCAGCTTTTCTCTCTGCTGAAGAGGGGCGGGGAGAGGGGAAAAAAACGAAGATAATAATAAATAAGCCCCACAGATCTTCCTCCTGGCTGTGTTTTCCAAGGCTGCATCTCAGTGTCTCCCTGGCTGCTGTCAGATCCCGCTCGGAGAGCGCCAGGCGCAGCCACCCCGCTCTTTCCAGCCAGCGCAGGCTGCATGTTGATCGTGTTCCTCTCCTTTGTTAACACAATTGCCTTCACCTTTACATAAATCAGATTTAGAGAACACGCTGCATCTCAACAGCCTTGGGACACCTCGAGGCCTCTCAGTTCAATGGAGCTCATTATGGAAATCAGCTAAATGGTGAGCAGAGAGATAAGTGCGAACTGTTTACCAGCCCCTCACCAAATATACAGCACTTGCTAATGGGAGCTCATTTGCAGCCTTCCTCTGTCATCCAACCCTCCTTATCTGCTCCTCCGACTCCTCTGCAGGGAGAGATGTGCGGGTTTGCAGCAGAGATCTTCCTGCGAGGCTCCTCTGGGACAGGCAGGGTGGGGAGAGGAGGAAAGGAGGGGATGGGCTAATGCAGGAAGGACCAAAGTGAGCCCAAATCCAAACGCTCAGCTCCAAGCGTTCCTGAAGATTGCTGATATTCCCAGCTCCCTGGCCAATGCCCAGCTTAACCAGAGACCATTGCTCCGAGGAGGAGGAAATGCTCCCATCTCCAGGCCTTGCAGAGCGCATTCATCTCTCCCGAGGACTGCAGGCACAGCTGGTAAGAGAGTGAAAATTAGGGCTTTCAGGAGGTTTGAAGGGAGGAACAGCAGCTCTGAGCTGTGAGGGCACAGGGAGCTGTTACCCAAGGTGGCAGAGCATCAGGCTAAAGGGAAAAGTGGATGTAAAATGTTCTCGGTTGTGGCAATGGGGAATTCTTTTCTATGGACGTTTTTCAGCCTGGTTCATCCAGAGCTGTGCACAGGCAATCACAAGGAAGAAAGGGATGAAGATAGCCCTGAAGATACCTTCTGTGAGTGGAGGAGGTCCTTGGATCAGCAGCTCCACCAGAAAGCCTGGGTGTACCTGTACAACACATACAAATGACAGCCAGATCTAGAACTGGCTTTTTTCTTTTTTCCCAACATTTTTCCTTAGGATGGTGAAACTTTACAAGCTGGTGAATGGCTTTGACTTGTTCCTCAATTCCATATTTTTTAAGTTTGAGGGTTGTCAAAACATTTTGTACTGACATTTTCTCTGAAAAATGCCAATTTTCCAGTTCGATAGGACCTTCCATTTTTAAATTAATGCAGAATTATTAATGTCATGACTTTAAAATAAACAAAGAACTATGCTTTTAGCTATTTAATTATGGAGGGGAGGGAGCTGTTCAAATACCAGACAAAAACCCTTTTCAATTTTCCAGTGTGAAATACTTCTTCCGATTATAGGTTTGCAAAGGTTTCGAAGATGTCAGCTTCTTGTCTTAATTCAAGAGAGGGAATCATTTCAAGCTCTCCACAATATTTTTGAAGGAGGAAAGCCACTTTCAGCTCTAATAGACTCCTTTTATGGAACTGGCTCCATTCAGAGGTTCTCATTAACTGCTGTCAATGGCTGTAATTTTTTGTCTGTCCAACATGAAGAAATCAGGGGGAGCGTGATATCTGTCCCTGACATCCCACCCACTGCTGCAGGAGTGCAGGAAAGGTGCCTATTTTCCCAAGAATAACCTCTCTCATTAGAATGCAAACAGACTTTCCAAAGTAAGATCATTTTTCTTCCTGTTGTCTTGAATTCCAATACTCTGCCCTTTTCAAATGATTTTCAAGAGAATAGTTCAGTTCTAGGTTTATATAATTTTTTTTTTTAGTTTTTTTTTTTAACATTTTGTAGGTTGGACTGCATTTCCTCCTCAGCTCAGAAAACCAAAGCAGAGCTTTTAGCTGCCACTGCTAACTCCAGCATTTTGCAATGGAATGTTATTTAAAATTCAGGACAAATTGTCTCCTCTGTGCCTCAGTAATTTCATGGTAGTGGAGAGGGACAGAGTGGAGAGCGAGATTAGTTTTGAGTTTTGTGTATGTTCTCTAGGTGGGTGAGCTGGACATCCTTGTGTTTCACTAGCAATTTCGTCTTTACATTCAGAGATGATTTTCAGTTGCGAGAGCTGCGAGAGTGATTTACAGACCACACACAGAAGGAGAGACACCGTAACACCAAAATTCCACCACCTCTGAGACGGAACACATCAGTTATTGACCAAAATACAGCAATGCTTTGCAAGGGTGAACATGGGGATTACTGAGGAGTCCCGAGTTTCATTTGAGATTGAAAGAGATTTTAAACAGGTGAAAACAAAACTGCCTGCATTCAAACTTTACGGAGAGGCTGGACCACTACTGCTGGTCCACAGAGATGTTTGTGGGGATCCTTGGTGCTCAGCCCATGCTCAGCTCATCCTGACAGCAGGAATGGAAGTTCTGGCTGGGAGTTAATCCATCAGGAAACTCCACTTGGGTGGAAGCACTTCATCCACTGCAAACAGTTCATATTGTTTAAGGCATGACATGATTTAACAGCCCTGGCATCGCGGCTTTCCCATGCTACGTTCCAGGAACAACCTCATCCATTTTTACTGGAAGTTAATTTGTATTTAAAATGTCTTTTATTACTTTTAATACATGTTAAGTCAGTAGAACTTTTGCTATTTACCATTACTTAGATAGCAAAGGTTTTACCATTACTTAGATATGTTTTTCAGCATGAAGTAAATTTGGGGAGAAAGTACTTAGTGGAACTGAAGGTAACTCCAACCACTGATTAGTTGGAGCTTCTGCTTCCAAGGAAATTTAGTTGCTGAGTTTTTAACATCAGGCACTTCAGGGTGAAGAAGGAGGCAGAATAAAGACATACAACTGGATATTTTGACTCCTACATTTCTACCCATCTGCTGAGCTCTAAAGAATTCCTAAAAAAGCATACAACTAAATAAACCTCACCTGAATAAGCAGGTGTTGTTGCCAGATGCTCTGAAGCCTCCTCTCCCCTACCACCTCAGGATTTGTACCCAAAGCTCATCAAAGCTGCTCTTCCCAGCCCAGGAGTTACCATCAGCATTAACAGTGCTAAAATCTCCAGCACAGGTAAGGGCTTGGGCCTAAACTTGCAGTCAGGGATTGAAATGAAAAATAAGGAAACTTCTGGAGGAATCAACCTCTCAGAATTGTTTTGCACTAGACAGAAGGGCCAATAGAATTAACTATAGATTTCTTCCAAGACTGATGTTCTAATTTCTCCAGGGTTTCGTGGTGACCTTTGGTGCATTTCATGATCTGGTCCTTTAGAAAGCTCTATATTGCATCTCAGTCACTGTACAAATAACATCTTGGGATTATAGCCTGCTGTTAATAAATGTGGTTAATCATCAATAAGAGAGTTTCAGCTATTATACACTGACGATGTAATTTTATACCTCGCCAATCCAGAGAAATCGGTTCCATTCCTTTTAGATTTGCTGGATAGATTTGGGGCCTTTCAAGGTTAATGTCACTAAATCACCTGCTAATTTAAAAGAATCATTTGAGTACCTGGAGAGAACATGTCCTTTTCGTATTTCTAAGTTAGGTTCTAAATACTTCCTTGGCTTTATCTGATCTGCTGGGTTTAGAAGGAAGATTGATACTGTTGCTGCTGCACCAAAGCAAATATCGAGTGACCTTGAGAAGTGGTCTATTTTATGCATAAGTTGCATAGGATGCATTAACACCACTGAAGTTGTCAGTCTCAGACAGTTAGATCTTCAC
The DNA here is from genome assembly GCA_013400235.1 of Oriolus oriolus. NCBI lineage: Eukaryota > Metazoa > Chordata > Aves > Passeriformes > Corvidae > Oriolus > Oriolus oriolus. Next base: position 365,813 of record VXBT01008056.1, on the reverse strand, counting down.
TCATTAAACTCCATTTCAGTGCCAAGTCAGCTGAAAGAAATACAATTAGGACTCGATGAATGGTCTTGTTTGTGGGAGGAGGAATGTCTTTGCACAAGCTCAGCTCCAAGGATTTTATCTGAGTGCAGGGAATGGGATGGCCATGGGAGCTGGGGGTGTCTTCACCTGCCTTCCTCTTCACTCTCCCTGTGACTGAGTGTGGACAGAAAAACATCCCTGAGGGAGGAAGAGCTCACAGAAGACGCATGAGAAAATCTGGGTTTGTCATCTCCCACCACGTGGAAGTCACAGCACAGAGGATTCTCCCCCACCCCAATCCATCCCTGGCACACTGTGCGAGCACATCCAGAGGGACAAATTTCACTGAGGGTGGGTGAGCTATGATTTTGTTGGCTTTGCACAGCCCGTTTGTGATCAGCTGAGAGGGGTAAATGAGCTGCAAACCCCATGGCCCACCAAACAGCAGCAATGCCTTGCTCTTGGGAGAGTGGCTGCAGGCAAAAGGAGATGAGCTCAGTCCAACCCTCCCAGCAGACTCAGAGTAGTGCCCACGCTGAAGATGTGGCCACTGTGCAGCATAAATTTTGCCCTAGGGGTGTGACATCTCTTGCAGCAGGGCTAAAAGTCATTTTTGTCTTATCCTAAATGCGCCCATTAATTTTCTATCAGTGTCAGATAGCTACAAATATAAGGCATAACAGATATAATGAGACAAAATGTATAATAAAGACAATTCTCCCTAAATGTTTTGGGAAGACACGTGTTTATCTGTGCACCAGTGGTAGCAATGGATTACAATTTTTGTATTTAAAAAAACCCCACATTTAAAACAAATAAATTACAGAATATTGTATCAACTTTCTACAAAGTTGTGCAATTTTTAGGATAACCCAAAACAACTTCTGTGACTTTTACTGCACATTGGAAGTATCAGACTTCCAGGATAGCACCTCATGCCTTCCCACCAGGCACTGCAATATGCAAGAGAATAAAAAATCTCTTCTCTTCTAGTTCTTGCTGACTTCCTGGCTTAAAGGCACTGGGATTACTCCTGTAATAATGTGTTGGCAAAGTGTTATGAATCTGATCTATTAAACTTATTTGCAAATTGTTTCAGCAGTTTTATAAACAGAGTATGTAAGGGAGGAATAGGGAGGAGAAAACTGGCAAATAATGCTATCAAAAGGGAATAAATTACTTTTGAAATGCTGCTCGACTCGTTCCAGTGTGACTGTCACAGGCAGAGCCTGGAATCTCATCCAGGCGGGAGGGATCGCTGCCTGTAGGGCTGCAGGGTGTGGAGCAGCCTGCAGAGGGAAAACCCAACTCCAGGCAGCTTTTCTGGAGGCAATTCAGGCTCCATTCTTCTGGGTATTTTGGGAATAAAACACCTGCTAGCCGGGATTATTACTCACTGGGATTGCGCCTAATGTGCAAGGTGCCAGAAAAACAGTGGCCAGCATTTCTCTCTCTCCTCTGGCTGAGGGATAGCAAGGAATGCAATTTGGTGGCTAAATGTTTATCTCCCGGCTTTAGCCAACGAATTTATCACACACATTAATATCGGGAGAGGTTAGAGTTCAGGGAATGAAACATTTGTTTTCTTGTGCTCTCTCCGTAAATAAACTCTGCCACTTCCATGGCAGTATTTTCACAAAGCCAGGAAAGCACCAGACATTGGCGAGATGGTTCTGGGTGTGCTGAGGGGGAGTTGTTTGCATCTTAAAATGTTCCACCACAAACCTCTGTGACTCCAACTGCATTTCAGCTTCTCTTTTCCCCCCTCCGCTCTTCTTTTTTTGTTGTTGTCTCATAGTTATTAGTCAGCCAGACATTTTTTATCTCTTGGAATGATACTTTAGCTCATATCCAATGTAATAATCTCCTGGGCTTCTACTTTAGTCCCAACAGGCCTGGGAAAATGACATTTCTTTTACGATTAACAAAACAATACCAAATGCTATGAAAAAATACTTTATTCTCAACCTTTCATTAATTCCTACTGTGCCTGCTTGGTTGGAGGAGTTTCTTTCCCAGTTTCAAGCCAAGCTACAATTTCTTTCTGTTCTATGGCCCATATAATGCAGAGGTTTGAGCAAATCAATATTTTATTTGTGACCCCAAAAGATAATTGTAGAATGGAGTCTGGAAAAGAGAAGGGAAAGGGGAGGGGAGGGGAGGGGA
>VXBT01008056.1:297717-363415 GCA_013400235.1 Oriolus oriolus | reverse complement strand
TACTAACAAAATCCTTTGCAGAGGTGTGCTGTGAAGACAGCGTGATCTAAAAGACACCCCCTCTGCTCTGCTGGCCACCTCGGTGTTTCTCCTGCTTTCCCCGGGAGCAGGGCCAGCAGTTCCTCAATTATTGAGTAGTTGGGCGCTGCAGCTCTCCCTCATCCATAGCAGGGAGTGAGCTATAAATAATCTCCCTCATTCTCAATCTCTCCTCCCCTCAGGAGATCTCCTTTCTCTAAATACTCTCCTGCTTTGGAAGCCCTGCTGAAAATTCTGTCAGCAAGTGGTCAAGGCTTAAAATTTCATTACTAGATTTGGGAGAAGAAAAGGTAAATATTTGTTTCTAGCTTTTGAATAGTGATTGTAAAGTAATGACAGTGACAGAAAACCCTGTCAGGTATCTTTATTATCAACATAAGCCCCTAAAAAGGAAAATTGGCTCAGGAAAGCAGTGAAGCATGGCACCACTCAGCCTTCCTGTTGCGCTGGAAGTCAAAATATTTTAAACTTTTCACACAAAAAAAATCCTTCCAGAGTGTCACATGGAAAAGATTAAACCATTAAGCAAGATTAAAATGTCTTGCATGTCTCCTCAGGACTTATCAGCTCACCAGAGTATGTTACACTGTAATGAAAAAGTACAACTGGAAATGGAAAGTCCGGCGCTATTGAAATAGATCCTAAAAGTAGAAGCAAAAATTCCCTCAGACCTTTTCAGCAGGACTTGTTTTGACACGTTGTCAAAATCATGGATCAAACTGATACATAGGAGTGTTGTTGAAAGGAAACTCAGTGCTGAAAATGACAAGGAAGTTTTAGTAAGTGTGATTTGGAGAATAGAAATTGGGCTCTGGTCCCCACCGAGTGACTCTGTGGACTTGAAGATCTTCCTTTCTGTCTTTTATGCTCTCTCAGAAGTTAAGGCTTGAGCAAAGATTTTCTTTTTCTTGTGTCTAATCAACGCCTACCTGCTGTGGTGGCGATTCAGTCTTCATCAGGACATAAAATCATATAATAAGCCACAATTTTATACACTTAATCAAATACAGTCCCTCAAGACATATTCAGATCTGGGGTGGTCAAGAAGGAATATTTTCTCTGTGTTATAAATACATATTATAAGATTGGCTTTTCACAAATATTAAAATGGATGCCATATATATAATGTTAATTCTTAAAGTACCTTTGTTTTAAAGATATAGTTTTGTAACAATAACTAATGCCTTCATTTCTGTTACTAACTAAACTTAGACATAGTAGTGAAATAGCTGATAGAGTTATGCTTGTGGTCAGTGAACTGTCTGCTTGGTTGGATAACATCCAAGGAAGGTGTGATGAAGAGCCCTGCTACGGCCATGCCAGCTATCAGCAACCACCGTCTGCAGAAACCATGGGCCCGAGCTCAAGCTGGAGGGGATAATAAAAAACTGACTGAAACCACAGCCAAAACTGAGCATGCTCTGAAAGGGCGGATCTGAGGAGGAGCCTTGCTAAACAGTTCCTGGAACATGTAAACTAATTTAGGGAAAAGTTTGAACATGTATAATTGTTTATGAATATGCATTAGGCTGATGTGATAGTAAAGGTACGTAAAGGGTGTCTGGGCAACAGCAGGTGTGCTCTTGGCTGAGAGCCAAGGGTACCCAGCGCTGTAATCGTTTGCTTTATCCTTGTCCCCTGTTGTCCTGTATTAAACTTTTAAATTTTAACAGGAGAGTGAACCTCGTTTTTCACATCCGTTTCGTTCTTTAAATCACTGTGGGAGATAAGAAATCCTGTTCACTTCTGTTCACGCTTGCTCAGCAGAAAGCACTCTGGGAAAGGTTAGACCAACAGCAAGCTAAAAAACTGGCCATATGACCAGAGAGCGAGTTGCATGGCTGGCGTGTGGTCACCTCGTGCGTGAGGCAGTGATTGCCGGGGAGACACGGGGGCTCCACATCATCAGAAGCTGACTGGGGAAAGGGACGCGTGAGCAGCCACGCCGCTGTGGCAGGCAGCCAACACGTGCTTGTTTTGGTTAAGTTTGGAGCATACAAAATCTTGGTTTGTTGCAATGAACGATCTTCTTTGGAGCAAGCAAGAAGGAGGGCCGTGTATCTTTGTTCCCATTGCTACAAATCACCATCTTATTGCTGGCAGACTGTGCCTCTGCAAAGATACAGGCCTTCTGCTCAATAAATACTCCTTATTCTCAGTGGAATTCAGTTCTTATCTTTCCAAATCTTGCCATTATCTGTGGTCAGTTTAAGCCAATTATTGTGAAATATCTGCCTGCTGGGATTGGAGTGCAAGCAGGAGTCATCTGAACAGCCACTAAAAATAACCTCAGGTGGAAAAGGACCAGCTTGGAGCCACCCACCCTCCCTGTCCACATCTGGACATGGCCATCACCACACCTCGGTCTCCTGCAGCAAAATACTCCCTCCACAAGTCCTAGAACAGGAGTTCAATTTTAAGTACCTTTAACTTTACAACTAAAACCTGAATTATAGATCAACGCAAAGTCTGGTGTAGCTTCTCTCAGTGGTCAAAAATTACCCATGGGAGAGACACCATAAAAACTGCCCAAAGCTGCTGTGTCCTTTACCAATGGATTTCTCAGTGCATGATCAGTGTGGAAAGGCCCACACAAATAATGACCTACAGATTAAATGGCTCAGTAAATAAAAAATGGACTGATCAAGGACACAATAACCACAGTTGTGAGCCAGATCCTTCAGTGTAAGCAAAAGATTGGCACTAATGTGCCACATGCTTCATTTGTTTCTTCATTTGCAGAGGGAGCCATAAGGTTTAGGAAGGAATGACATTTATATTAAGGGAAAGGAAAAGCAAAAAAAGAGTCAGGGCTCCTAAGCAACACAGCAAATAATATTGCCAACCTTGAGCAGTGAAAACTGGAGAGTCCATCATCTAAGAATCCTGGGATAAATAGTCGTGGGAATGGGTTTTGTGCTTACTTCATGGAGCTTTTGTTTTAAAATAGTATTTTTTCCCCCTGGATTTTGAGACTGTACAGGGTACTCATTTCGTGTAACCAGGCTGTCTGTCACAGCTAAAAGGCTGAGTAAATTCCTATTGCTTTTTCACTTTTCTTTTTCCTCTCTCTTTTTTCGTGAAGCTGTAGCTCTAAGGAAAACCCCAAACTGCTGGACTCATTGTAAAATTGCAAAAACATATGTCCTGGCACATGTCACATCAGTTCTCTCACAGAAGACAGTGGCTGCCTCTGCAGACATCAGACCTGAGACATGCAAAGGTGATGTGGAGGGAAAAACAGCACAATGCTGCTGTCACTTCAGGTCCTGGCACTCTCCATGTGGATCTCCTCTCTATTCACCCATGGCCTGGGATGGACCACGTTGTGACAAGGAGGGAGGGAGTTATCCCAAAACACAGCGCCAGTGTTCAGTGCCACTGGACAGCATGAAGGGACAAGCACAAATCCTGCATGTTTCCAGTTTGGGAATGCTGTGCAGGCTGCAGAGGCTGCTTGGGACCCGGGTCTCACCAACCACAGCCACACCAGGAGTGGGATGGAGGGAGGGCTGCACTGCCGTGGTGTCCCAGGGTTGGGGTTCATGGTCACTGGGTGCTGGGCCTGCAGCTGCCTCCTCTGAGCCACATGTTCTCCCAGTGTCATTTCCAAAGGGTGTTATTTCACTGCTGCCTTCCAGATAATGTAACTGAATCATTCAATTGAGCATAAAATAGAAATTTGGCTTCTTATCTGCTGGGAAACCAGCTTTACTATTTTCTTTCTGCAAAATACATTTTTCACTATCTTATCTTCTAATAAACAATCCCAGCTCTGCAGGCTGCACAAATGTTCTGAACGCATTTAAGAGACATTCCCCCCCCCCTCCCCCTCCTCCCCTCTCCTTTTCTGCTTATCCCCCCTTCCCACCCTTTAAAACATCTGTTTTAAAGACATATTTTTAAAAGGGACCCAATTTGTATTCCATCTTCCTTTGGAAAGGGTATATATTTTTCATAAGCCCGTCGTTTGCTTTTGAGGTCTGTCTCCCTCAGTTTAATTTTCATTCTCATCTCCCTTTCTTCCCCCTGTACAGAACTGAGACACCAAGTCCCCCCCAGACCCCAAATGTTTCCTCTTGTTTTGGGAAAAAGGAAATCCAGGCTTAAAAACTGCCCTCTCCTCCCCTGGCCCTGCCACACGGCGCTCGCCTATCGGAAACCGAACGTGTCAGTGAAAGGTCAGCTATGAATTTTTAAAGCTTTCTATCTCACTCAGGCTGACATCAAAAGCATTAACTGTGGCACTAAATCAGGGAGCGAGGGGGAATTAGAATATGCAACAAGTCCTGCGACACAGCCAGATTATTCAGAGGCTTCTGTCAGGAGGGGAGAGGGAACTGTGCCAAAAGTCGGTGTCAAGACACTGATTTCTTGCTCGTCTGCCCTCCTCCTTGTGCAATCACACCAGTGAGCTGCCTCCTGCAAGGGATCTGTGAAAAACAGGACATGGAATGGAAATGTAAGAGATGCATCATGCACTGGTGTCATTGCTGCAAATGGAAAGCTGGTCTGGGAGGTGATTTCACGATCTCCCCCTTCTATATGAAGCCATGGTTGTCTCCTGACCTCTCCCCGGTATCCATCCTCTGGGTTAAAGCCTTAATGGCTAAAAAAAAGGCAGAGTTTTTTCTTTCTAGACCCAATTAAGAAGGGCAGAGGGTGAAAAATCAGTGTAACTCCTGCAGAAATGAGCAAATCATACGAGAACTCAAGCACCATGTCCCAGCAGATCTGTCCCAAAGTGGACCTGGATTGTCGAGATCACACACACTCTGAGGACCTTCCCCAGAAATCACCTCTGAGGCTCCCCTTCCTTGGAACTGCCTTTTCCTCATGCCCAACAGCTGGCTATGTCTCCAGACAGATCTGTTTTCAAGAGAAGGTGCCCAGATTTGCTGTAGAAAGGATCCACAGCAACAGCCGCATACCAGGAATGTGTCATTTTGCTGCTTTCTTGGCAGGTTGGGGCTAAACCCTCACAGTTTGTGTATCTTTTCCATAAAAAAAAGACCTGCATCCCAAAGCTGGAGTGCACAGCATCCCCTGCAACAGCAGAACATGGGCACAGTTCAGGAGGTGATTTATTATTCATTGACCATTGAACAATTTGGCAGCTGGGAGCAGAACTTCTCCTATCAGGAGTCCTCCGTGCAGAGCAGCCGTTTGTACAGCGTGACACGTTGCAGTGGAAACAAAGGATGTTCCCACTGAAAGGCAAAGTCAAGTTAAAAAACCTCTGGCTCATGAAGCCTGCCTTGGCCTCTCTGCAAATCATTAAATTGGAGTGCAGGGATTTTCAGGAACATCATCTGGGAAAATTGGCATTAAAATGTGTGTGATATCTGGTCTGAAATCTTCTGTCCCCATGCTGTGACAGCCTGATATGGATCTGGTTTCCCATTAGCCACTACCAGCTTGGGGGAACTCCCAGCTGGTCCTACTGAGCCTGACAAGAGCTGCCACCAACTGCAAAGGGACAAATTCTGGACCTTCAGCAGCACATCTTTGACATCTTCCCACCATTTCAATCCCCTGTCCCTTTTCAAGCCCTACTCCATACTTGTCTCTTTACAGGTTGTTTCTTGATTTCAGGGATGGAATGATTAGAAATGGAAGAATTCTGCTTTTCATTTAAATTTAAAATGTTTCATGGAATTGTGTTTATTTTTAACAGAATACATGTTTGTCATTGTTCTCCAATGTGTGACCATTTAGTTTCAGCCCTTTATTTCATGTCCTATTTACAGCACAGAGAATATGAGCTCCCTGCCCACAGCAGTAACTGGATGAACTTTAAAGTCCCTTCCAACCCAAACCATTCTATGATTCTAACATTAATTATGTCATGCTTTTACCTAACATTTCTAAAATCACATATGTATTTATTTCCTATTGCATTGCAAAGTTTTAAAATTATTGAATTATGTCCTTCTTTCTGAGACAACTGTGTAGGATGGAGGGGGGGAAGGCATTTTCCATTGGGAGGGAAGGCCACATTTCCATTTGGTTAAAAAATGCCAACATGGTGACTTTTTTCCCATTCTGGATGGAAACAAATCCCAACATGTCACAGTTGAACAGAAATTCTGTTTTCCAAACAGCTTCCATTTCCATCTGTCCATAGTGAATCACTGTCCATCCATCCACACAATCTTTCAGCCTTATTTTTCATCCAGTTTTTTCTCTGTGTTTACATCTCTCCATCTGGCTGCCCGTATGCTCCTGGATATCTCCATTTACCCTTCCATGGAGCTAATTTTCCACCAGCAGAACATTCACCAAAGACTTGGAGACCAATCATGCTCATTTCTGAGTTCAGAAATGAAGTGGCAGAGAGAAACTCCTGATAAAAAGTTACGTACCTCTGACTGAAGAATGGTGGGACTGATGAAGAAAAAGTAGATCCTGAACTTTAGGGATGCCTGATATTTGTTTAAGGAGTGGGACAAGGTATTTAAGTAGGAAGAATTATGTGGGTATGATTTGTGCCTGTTGGAACTTCCAGAGTTTCTGGTGGTGCTGAGAGATCCTGTGTGTTTATCCCCCAGTTTCTCTGGGCTCTCACAGTGCTTTGGCAGGGGGCCTAACTTTTCCTAGCTGAGAGGGGCCCATGTTGTTCCACATTTAAAATCCACATTGGATGGTTGCCATGGCTCATAAAGCCTCCATAAACCTGGGCAATGAGCTGTGGCAGGAGACACGGGGCCTCATTCCTGGCTGGCACAAGGCCAGCCCTGAGCAGGCAGCCACTGTAGAATCTGTGCCCTGTCACCTCCACAGGAGTGGCCCCAAATCCCCACCCTGGGGACATGCTCTGCCCTGGCCTTCCCTTCTTGGTGGGAAGGTATCCCAAACCTTCTGCTTGCACATCTGGCTGCAAAGGAATAACTTCAATAATAGTGGTGGCCTACAAGATCCAGCAAGTCTTCTTTGAGTCATGCCAAAAAAAAAAGCCTAGAAATGGTTCCTACCAGTGCTCACATAGTTCAGATGGTGCAAAAATCCTTGATCCATGGATCAGGCCCTTTGCTGAACTCATCCTTTATCCCCACCCATATGGCAGCTCCTGTGCAACATTTCCATTTCTCTTTGGGCTGGATGAAAACTCAGAATTCAGAGCATTGGAATGTATTTCATTGCACAACACTCGGTGGCCTGTTTTCATCTAGAGAGGGGTTCACTAATGTGAGGAAAAGGGCCAGGATAATCAAAGATCCTGGTGGATTTAGGATTTTGAATAGCAGTGAGATAATATCTAACTGCATTAAACTTCTGTCAATAAACCAATCTGGAAGAATAATACCCAATTAAATCTGCACAGAAAAGAAATCCTTACAGGAAATACAATTTTTTTTCCTGAATTTCACTTACTTTTGCCTCCTTTTTTCTTTGCATTTTCATGTTCCAGAGGCTGAAATATGTGGGTCCTTCTAGTTCTTGTTCACTTGCTAAAGATCTCTTTATTGCCACAGCAACACTTCTTATTTACTTAATATTGAAAAAGTCATGTCTGTATTTGTCAGCTAACTAAATTATCTTCAAGCAAAATAAGATTTTAAATCTCAAACAAGGGAAAACTAGGGGAAAAAATGTCAAGTGCTTAGAAAGCAAAAAGGATCTATAACATATTAATGTACAGTCCCCCACCAAAGGGCAGAGGATATACAGGAACACATAAATCAGGGAGAAACCTGAGTGATAAATGTGTTGTTTCACTTGATTGACTATTGGTGAAAGTTGAGCTGGACCACAAGGTTCAGGTTTGGCACAGCATTTAGGGGAAAGGTGGACAAAGCGGAGAGAATCCAGAGCAGCGAGAATGATCAAAAAAAGGGGAAAGACAGAGGTATTTGGGGGTGCTAAGCAGAGAAGGTAAAGAAGGTATTGGGAGTTGCCTCCTTCCAAAGAATAAAAGGTTCAAAAAGAAGGATACAGGGTGATAAACACTGGGCCTGAACTGCAGCAGAGGTGTTTATGTCAGGCTTTAGGAAAAAGATATTCTCATTCCAGGAAATGAATTGCTTGAGAATGGTGTTGGTCCCCACCACATCAAGTCTTTGGGAACAAGACTAAACCAAGGTCTGGAATGGCAGAAATTGAGCTGATCCAGCACTAGGCTGGGGAGCAGAACAGGTAACCCCTTGAGATCTCTTCTGTCTGTGCTCTCTGGAGGTCTGTAACCTAGAAATCCTTTAATGTGGTCCCTGTATGTCACATCAGGGGCACCTGAGATGCCAATTGCTTCATGGTCACGTGTTGTGACTGCAGTGGGATTTCTGTGTACTCCTCCTGAAAGGCTTGTAAAGCTCTGGCAAACACAGGGCATGCTGGGTATCCCATTTGTCTCTGGGACACTTCCTGAAAATTTAGTTATTATTGAAAGTTACCATGCCATCAGTTGTATTATTAATACTATTATTTATTATTTATGAAGTGCTGAGTGTGTGTTGGGTGCTTGTATGATAATACACCGAGCTAGTCTGGAGTTGCACAGACTCCTGAATTATGAGGTGATGTTACTACCCGCAGCCTTTGCATGAGAATGGTATTTTCCATTTACTCTGGTTGGCTCCTTCATCCTGTGAGGGGCTGAGCAGGGTCTGTGAATTTTAAGTCATTAATGTACTGGATCTGACACCAAAAACAGACAGTGAGGGAAAGGGTACCCTTGTCTTGCAAGTGGAGGGTAATATTTGGGCTCTGAGGAAACTGAACATCCTGGTGTCACACAGCAAAACACCAACACTCTCCAATTATTCTGTTGCTGGTTATTTTTACTGACTTGAATGAGGCAGTTGTTGTGCTTGGAAATGGAAAGCCGTCATTCCCTTGTGGGCTTGGGCTTAGGATCCTGTAGCAGCAGCTTCCAAGCCCTCATTACAAGTTACATCCCAATGTATTCCCTTTCATATCGATCCTCTTTCTACCCCCATTCAAGACAAAGTGCTCACTGTTCTTCCCCGAGACAAGAATATCTGTTAGCTCCTCTGTATTCCTCTCAGTCTTTGCCACTGTGTTGCTATGCACTCACTCACACTGTGGTTCTAATAAGACTAAATATTCAAATATTTTGATCTCTCTTTACACAGTATTTATTCATGCTTTAAACAATGGTAATTTATAGCACAATTCCTGCATTTTTGGCACCAACTGACTTCCCTGTGAAGACAGATAAAACAAACAGGATTTTAAAACTGTCAGCAGTCAGAGAGGGGCAGCTTTACCCATTTAAAATAGGAGTAAGACTTTTTGTGATCATCACCCGATCAGTTCTCGTGGCTACGCTATAGGAGTAGGACATCACCACATCCATACCTCCAACTGCAGTTTTAATCAGAAGAGAGGCTGTTTTCTGGTTTAATGAAGTAAATGAGACCTCGGGTAGTGTTGTCTGTGTAATTGACATAGTTCTCTGGGAAACATTACACTTTATAATGAAAATACTGTATATAATGAGGATCTAATAGGAAGAAAATAGTAATTAGGCAGAATTAACTGAACAGAAGCAATCAAGCAAATAAAGGTTATTCTCTGGAGAGGATCCTTTGGGGTTCAAATGTGTACATCCTCTGATTGTAAAGAAGTCACAGTAATTAACAAGAGTCTTTTCATTGCATAAGAATAGCCTAACACTGGCTACTGGAGTGACCCTGCAAATCTGAACGTGGTGTTCCAGTCCTGGGCTTCCACAGGGGGTGTGAAAGGAGGCTGTATCCAACACTGGATGTGCTTGCAGAGGTTGGGAAGGCATCCAGACCTTTAACTCTGGTCTTGCCCCAGCTCTTGTGGACACTTCCTGCTCTTCACTTTCTGCTTTTCACTTTCTTGTCTGATGTCCAGAGGCCTGTCAGGAGAGAGCTCAGAGTAGTGCATGACATGAAAGAGATTTAATCCAGTATTTCTCAGAAGCGGAAACCATAAGCAGACAAAACAGATGAGCCCAGGACTCACTTTAAAGCAGGTCTTGTTGCTTAACAATATTTCTTCCATTCTTATTTATTTTTCTACTTTGTTTATCTGTGCATTGATCTTTCGAGTAAAGATTTACTGCAACTATCAACACAGCACTTAGCATAAATTAACAAGAATGGCTTCATGGATTTTTTGTTTTTATTCATGTAGATCAAAAGTGAAGTTCACACAAAGCTCCCACTTTGGGGGATATTTTCTTAAATCACATAAACTTTTACCAATTAATTTCCCACTTCAATCACTGATGTGTGTGGCATGAACCACAAACTTTTCTTGTTTTGAGACAAATTAATAGGACCATTTTTTCAATTTAATTCCTTCAGAAAACTCCCATATCTGGATACCAATACCAATATCTGATATTTTCTCTTAAGTGGGTGAGGAAATCACGTCTCTTTATTATGATGCCCCGTGACACCCTGAGTGCAGCTGAAACACCCCTTTTTGCAGTTGAAAGGTATCCAAAGGTATGTGAGAGAGATTCCCACAGGAATGGTTGCTATTGTCAGAGCAGGTTTTTTGGAGGTGGGTGGGGGGTTTGGTTGTTTTTTTTGTTTGTTTGCTTGCTTTTTGTTTGGTTATGTTTGGGAATTTTTTCTTCTTTTAAAGGTATTTGATGAAAGGAAAAAGTGATTGGGGGGAACCTATAGAGTGAGAAATATGTTTATGAAATAATTTCATCTAAACTTAGATAAAATTTTGCACTTAATTCATCAAAGGCATATTTTTCTTGTCTTTTATTCAGCCTGCTGGTGAACCTGCCCAAGAAAAAAACATTTTGGACCACTGAGGTGAGTGTGTCCCAAAGAATGATTTCTCTTTCTTTCAGAACTTTCGTTTCTGTCCACTTCTTTTCCCTTTTTTTTTTTTCTCCACAGAACTATTCACTCAATTCAGTGCAACTTTGCTGCCATTTTTAGCCCAGATTTTTCCAACAAAATTACCACTTCTTTAAAACTTTAGATCAAGCCCTACAAAATAATACCACCCCTAACTCTTTGTGACATCTTTGAGGCCAATATGTAAAAAATATCCTGTGGTAGCCGGGAATGAATGTTATCATTGCTCTCAGCTATCACGGGAAAAGTGCCATCCAGACAAGTATTTAATGGTCACTTGTGCACACCAAAAGTAAGATGAAAAACCTCCGCAAGTTCAAAGTTTGTAGTCCAATTATGTTCTGTCTTGCAGGTGCTCTATAGGGGGAGGAAAGTAATGTCCCTCCAACCACTGCATATCATTGCAATCTCTGACAAATCCTTTGGCGCTCCAGCAAGGAGTTCAAAGGAAAAGCATCATCAGCTCAAATAATTACTGCCCATATTAAGTGTTTTAATATTGCAGATGGATGTAAAAGGCAAAGGACAATGGCTCAAACACAAAGCCCGGTGAAGCACAATCTGGGGAAGGCCACAGATATCCAACACGTTGTCCTTTCCCCTGCTCTGTTCTCTGCAATATTAAACCACTTAATCTGTAATTGCACAAGCTTACAACGCCTTGGCTTTGAACTCCCTGTAAGAGTGAAACATTTTGTCAGATGTTTCTAAAACAAAGCCTGCCAGGAGGCTGAAAGGTCTCTTAGTAGCTATGACAATGGTTTAATGGAATATAATTTCCAGTAAAAGGAACTGATTTAATATTTTCACCTATCATGTAAGCAAGGCACCAGCTGGGAGAAAGGAATGAAAATTATAGCAAGAGACAATCAAGGTGAACAGTGCTGGAAAATCATAACTCACCGATGGGCACTGAACTTAGTGCAGGAATCTGGCTCAGACATGCATGGTGTTTTCGTCTCAGCTGAGTGAAAAGCACCCCAGTCTTGGAGCCTGGAATTAAGATGTGCCATTTGTCTCCCAGGTGGCACTCAGGTAAACCCTTCCTCCCCTCTGTTCTCCTTCTGCATTTGTCTTGTCTTGCAAGGCTGAAAACTCTTTTCTACCAAGGACAATCCTCATGTTGTGTGGGTGTTACAAAAACACCCCTGAGATGGTGCTTGAATATGCAGAACATGCAGGGAAGGAAGGGCTGTCCAAGGTTCCCCAGGACCCATCCCACGGTTCTCCTCAGCAAACAGTCAGCACAATCCTCTTGTAGATATTTCATATTTTCCTCTTATCCTGTCCAGAGCTCGTTGATTATGATGTCCTCCTGCCAGGCAGCTCTCAGCCTCCTCCCAGCAGTGAACACATTCCAGACCTGGTGGGGAAACCCTCCATGTGCACAGGAACAGGTTCTGGATAGTCTGAAACAAAGTCCACCAAGAATATCTGTCTTTTTTCCCAGCAAAAGAGGATGGATGATGGAGATATTTATCATCATCATCTATTTCCATGCACTGGTAAGGACATGCTTGTGGGGGCTTCACGTAAACTCACGCAGGAAGTAGATGTGATGAAAGTGGTTTTTCCAGTCAGAAAATCTGTCACAACAAGAGGTTTATTGGTGATGCGCCTCATGGCTTGTGTTTCCTGTGCTCAGGCAATAACAGTCCTGCCAGCAAAAGAAAAACTTGTTATTCCCCTGTTATTTTTCCTATTTATTCCTTGGTTGTAGCGGCATATGTTGCTTCCTCTTGTGTGAAATGCTTTCCACTCTCAGATCGTTTCTCTGAAAAGGAAATCTTCCCTGTGGCATCTCTCAGGAGCATTTGCAAAATTCACATGGTTTCAGAATTCTGGAGTGCAGAAGTGTTTAGCATGATTCGTCTGCCCAACTAAATAATTGGTTTTCAGCATTCTGCAGATGTCCCACTCCTGTTCTTTGAAGGAAATATGCTGAATTATTGAAATAAGATAAGAGTCAGGATTATGAAAGGAAGTTCCATCTTATGATTAA
Source organism: Oriolus oriolus (assembly GCA_013400235.1). Taxonomy (NCBI): domain Eukaryota; kingdom Metazoa; phylum Chordata; class Aves; order Passeriformes; family Corvidae; genus Oriolus; species Oriolus oriolus. Next base: position 350,560 of record VXBT01008056.1, on the reverse strand, counting down.
AGCATCAGCCTTTAATTCAGCAGATATACATTTGGTTTCTGACTATGCCTCAGATATTCTGGGAAGCCTTCGCCTTATCACAAAAGCCGAGATCCATTTTTGTCTGACATGACCTACGCAAAATTTTTAGAATCAGTTGCCTGTGCTGCTGCTCCAGTCAGTGGAGTGCAAGAGACATCCCCAAAGAGAGCACCTCCTCTCCCTACGATCCACGGAATGATTCACATTCTGGAGCTGTCTCTCTGCTTCACAGGAATCTCCGTGACAACGTTGGCCCAGATACCTTTTAGATTGATAAAATTAGGTGAGATCATTGCCACCCTTTGTCTCACTCAGTCTCCCACACCTACAGAGGTGATCGCAATGCTTCTTTCCTCTGGTCTTTTGGATTTGCTGGATTTCTTTTAAAGAAAAAGCAAAATGTGGCCTGACTTCATCCAAGTCTTAGTAACACAGTTCTGTAAATAAGAAAAGTGCTGGTTTGGAATTCCAGTAACTAAGGTTTGACCTCCATGAACACAGCATAAAACCAAGGAGTGGATGAAGAAACGGGGTTTACTTGATGAAAAATGTTAAGAGAAATGGGTGGAAAATTATCTGACTGTGTTCATTAAACATCTGAAGTATCTCAGGAAGGTTGGATTAAATGAGAAGAAATTACTAAAATGTTACCACATACAAAACTTTTACGACAGTGAATATATGTGCAGTAACTCAGAACAGGAACAGGTTGAAAAATGTTCTACTGGAATATTTTTTTCTGACAAAAAAAATGGCATTTTACTGAAATCAACCAATCCTGAGGAACATGTCAATTTAAGTGATTCTTTTTTTTTCCTGTAAGAAATGGAACTGAAATGAAATGTTCCCAATAAGGTTCAACTTCATCAGAACAGAATGTTTCAAAATTTTTGGAGGTTGAAATGATTCCATTAAAAATATTTTATGCATATCAGTAATGCTTAAAATATCAAAACTAGAAGAAAGTACTTGGCATTGATCAAAATTAGTGCACTGAATAACCACAGATTATGTGGGGTTTTTTGAAGATTTCTTTTGGAATAATTTCCTTTACATCTCTTAAAAAAGGGAAAAAAACACTCAACCCTAAATCTGAAAGGACAGAACTCAAACAGTGTTCTATATTGCTTCAGCAGAAAGCGTTTCACTTGAAGCAGATTTATCTTTGTTTTTATGTGTCACCCACTGTTTTAATCTGTGGGTAAGAGAAACAAACCAAACCATTAGAGCATAAATATTTCTGTTGATGTGTGTTAACAAAGCAGCTGCTGAAGATCTCAGTGTCTGTGGATATACTCGGCTGTAGGAGCCACCTTCCCAGGTAGGAAGACAGCTCCTCTAATTCCCTCAGAACAGTTTCTCAGCTTCCTTCTCAGAAGCAAATAAACCTGTCCAGTCTCCTTCGTGCTGTCCTATTTCATGCACCCAGTTCCTGCAGAGTCCTTTTCTAACGCAGAGGTCCCAGTGTTCTCTGCCGTTCCCACCTGGCAGTTCCTTGTGGGTCATTCTGGTTTTCCCCTGTAAATACAGCATTCCCCAGGGCTTCTAATTCATGTTCTCCTTGGTGGAAGCCCTGCAGCTCTCAAGCAAGAGAGAGCTCAGGCAGCTCCTGAGCTCCACGTTTGACAGGCTCCAAAGACTAATTTCATCAGCTGTTAATCTACCACAATCTTCTAAGCTTTATCTGTTAAGACCGGAGCAAGCAGCGCAGCTTTGCCAGAATTTAGACTCGTTATTAGTTTTCATAATTTTTCTCAAAAGAACATAGGACTGAATCAATGTCCCAGACCTAATATGTTGATAATCATTTTGAAATATTTAAAGCTTCACTTCTGAAAGCTTGACTGAAATACCCACCTCGTGTCTCCCGTGGTGCTTTCTTGGCTCTTAATTTGGTGTTCTACTTTTCCCTATCAGACTTGGTGGTCTTGGAGGTCTTTTCCAACCTTAATGATCCTATCACTTTCGCAAGTGGTTCTGTTGTCTCATGATCATTTCCCTCCTTTCTGCTCCCAATCTTCATCCTGAGATTTGCTTCCACATTTCTTTTTTTCATAGTGAGGTGTGAAAACACCTTCCCCCAGCTGACTTCTGGGGCTCCATTTCCTTGGGTACCTACTGACTACAGCAGGTGCCTCCTGCTGCAACGGTTACAATGCAAGATTCATGTCACTTTTACAGTCCTGCATCAAATCCTGTAGAATTAGAAATGTCTGCCCATATTGCAGAGGTCTCAAGCCACTCCAGTGACTGGACTTGCAGCAGATCCGGATCCCGAAGAGATACGAAGTTGAAAGAGATGTGACTTTGGAAATACAATGGAGCCACACTGGAAAATGGAAAGAACCCTCCTTGTTTCCAGTGAGCCACCCTGTTACCTACACTTAACTCATGCTCGATGTTTCCTTGCTGTTTTATCTGTCCAGATCACAACTCAACCTGCTACACCCGTCCCATGGTGTTAAGTCACACCTGCTTTGGTGCTAAAATAAGCTCTGACAGAATTCAGCTGGATTGGCTGCCTCACAGTTTTGAAAATAGCCCCAAGACAAGCTCTGACGTCACTGCAGCATGTGTTCAGTGCTGCTGCAAGGGAGTGTTTACCCCTGGTATTTAATTTTCCCTGATGTGAATAACTGGAAGATAGGGAGCTGAGTCCCGTGGCACTGTGTCCCTGATACAATAGATGGAATCCTCGCATGAGGCAGTAAGGGCTGAAATTGTTAAGCATCTGAAATAGGCAGCCCCCAGATCTCCACGTAGCATCCGCCTGCTTACAGAGATCAAGGCAAGCAGAAAGAAACAAGATATTTAACAGAGGAATCTCTGCATCCCATTGCATACTAATTAGACACCAGACAGATACATCAGGGGAAGCAGAGGGAGGAAGGAGGGGAAAAAAATCTCTTGGCAAGACAACGTTGCATTTCAATCTTTCACCTTCACTGGGTAATGGGATGTGATGGAACATTAAAACAAACAAACAGCTTTTGGTGTTTACAAGAAATGTTTAAATAGGAGCTCACGAGCCAGAGGTGTTCCACAGAACATCTGGAGCAGTGGAAAACAATGTGATTACGCAGATGAGTCACATTCATTAGGCTATAAAATCTCCAGTAATGAACGCACAAAAGGGACTTTCACGTAGATTGTCATCTATAGCAAAAAAAAAAAAAACCAACCAAACCAACAAACCCCTAGATAATAAACTTGGCAGTTCCTTCCCTCCTTTCCCTCCTCCCCTTTGGAATGAGATTCCCAGTGTAATTACAAAGCTTCATGTGTGTAGCTCAAGCCCCACGTGAGAGGCAGAGGCTTAGATCCCTGTAGGGGCGGCGGCTGGGGAGGAGGGAAGGGATGTGGGATGTGGGGATGCAGCTCAGCCATCCCTGGAATGAGACATTCATCACCCTCCTCTTCCCTGTACGCCCATCACAAGCCATGGTGTTGGATACTGCTGGTCCATATGGCCCACTGCAGATGATCTGACAGTGCAGACACCTCTCAGGCAGGAAAACAAGTTAAAAGGACCTTTTCTTCACACAGAGGGTGCTTCAGCTGTGGAGCTCCTTGCCACACTGGATGCTGAAGTTTTAATGTATCAGGGGGAGGTTGGGTGGAAAACCAATCTATTGACAGCTTTTGAGTACAAAAAGCCTGAATTTAGACTTGAAAGGCTCAGAGCTGCACATTGCTGGGGACAGGAAAGGCGCAGGCAGAAGCAGCACAAAGATTGCTCAGCTCTGATACCCACAATGAGAGGCCACCTGAGATACAGCACAGGGCTCCGTGGGCGCTTGGCACAGCCCAGCCTGGTGTTTTAGTGCTCAGATATTTCACCTTCAGTGACCTCTGGGACCTGAATATGCATCAAGAGTGAAAACTGGGCACTGTCACCAAGTCATTCCTCCCAAAACACTGGTCAGCAAAGAGTCAGAAATTTCAGTCATGGCCACAGGACTATTAATGCAGCAGCCAGAGGAGAGAAGGCTCCCTTAGCCTTTCCGGGCAAATCTTATAGAGATTTCTTTGAAGAGGCCCCCCCAAATGTCTGGGCTGCTTCCCACAAAACTTGGCTCCAGCTACCTCTCTCTCACCAGCGGATCAGCAATGGCAGAATTCTCCTCAAAACAAGGTTAGCAGTAGCCTGGACAGATGTTTCAGGATCTTTTATCAAATTAGAATTACTGGATGTTTTCAGCTACACTGAAGAGCATCTCAGCCACCTTTTTAGCTCATTCTTGAACACAGATGTTTTTAAAAACCCCTCTTGTGGGTTTTATCCATTGACGCTGCCTGGGTAATGTATCCTCACTTCCTGAAAGTCCTCGTTACTTGGAGGATTCTTTTTTCTTAAAGGCCCATTTATAGAGGCTCTTTTTTTTTCCTTTCCAGTAGATCTATTTCCCCCTGGACTATGTGTGTCTGGGCAGATCTCATTCAAGGACAATTGGGCTTCAGATTAGGAAATCAGACTGCTAAATCCCTTAGTTATCTTTGAAAATCCCATCCTTGAAGCTTAAGTCAGATGAGAGCTTCTGTGCTTTCTGTAATTTTCTGGTTTTCCACTCCATTTCTGAAAGGATTTTTTTTCTCATGGTCAGAAGACTGTGACCTTCATAGAGAAATGAAATCAGTTCAACAGAATAAACAATAATTAAATTTTCATAGGAAAATATATTTTCAATTTTCTCTTTCTCACTGAAGGTTAAATAACTAAATCATTGCAATTTCTTTATTTTCTTTGCATTTTGAGGGAAAACAGTTACCTGAGCTGTTTATTTACATTTCACTCACAGCATATATTAGATTTGCTCATTCTTGGCACTGGGTCTGGAGTGGCACTTGAGGAATGGTGAACCTGGGGATCTTTCCCCAGCTTAGTCCCTCACTGGCCACATCTCCCATCACTGCTTTGCTTCTCACCAGTTCAACCTCCTTATCTGTGGCATGAATTAATTCATATTGATGGAGTGCTTTGACATCCTCACATAATACCAAGCCTGCTGCTGAGAGAAAATGGGTGTGTCGCCTGTGGGACTTGGACTTCAAGGTTTGAGAGATCTCTCAGTGCTGAGTCCATGGTTCCTGGCAGCACCGCCTGATGAGGCTCAGGGCAGAGGCACAACAGCAGACATCACAGAATTGTGGAATCATAGAAGAATCATAGAAGAATCATAGAAGAATCATAGAAGAATCATCATAGAAGAATCATAGAAGAATCATCATAGAAGAATCATAGAAGAATCATAGAATCATAGACTGGGCTGTGTTGGAAGGCACCTCAGAGGACCACTTACTTCCAGTACTCCAGGTGGGATCTCACCAGAGATCTCACCTCAAATTCTATAGAATGGGTTGTAGATGGCTGCAAAACTCCTATCCTGGCACCAGCCCAGGAAGATTGTAGGAAATAAACTAGATCAGTCTCATTTTTAAATGAGGTCACATCAAGGGTGGCCATTTAAGGGCGGAGTTAGTTGAAAGGAGGCTGGTCCTGTGCTGTGACTATTTCTGAGATTACAGGGATGAGCAGTGCTACCTTTCAACGTGAGTGAGGTGGAAATTTTAGCCTGGCTGTGAAAAGGGAAGGAGAATGGGTCAGACTGTTTCAGAATTGCTCTTCCCACAGCTGCTCACTATAGCTTCAAACTGAAAAAGATGAGAATATTCAAGAAGTACCTAACTGGGGCACTTTTGACAATTTCAAAACGTTTGGGACAGTTTTATTTTTAGTATCAATGGATTGAAAAACTTGTCAAAATGGCCACTTTCCTGGGGAACAAAACCACACCAGGGCACAAAAACCTGCCTGGTCTCAGGTGAGCTGGTACCTCCACGTGCTCAGGCACTGCTGTGCTTTCCCAGCCTCCTATCTGCCATTCCCTGTAGATATTGATATATTCATCACAGAGTGCCACTTGCAGAGATTAATTGCGTCCTTTCCCATTGCATAGACATACCCAGAATGAATTAGGAGTGTCTCTCAGGCAGGAACCTGGATGTGCCTTTGCATCTCCATCCTGCCTGGCAGCCAGCCCAAGCTCCCAAAGCACCTGGGCTTTCAGACACTCTTTTCAGTCCCTGACAAACAGCCCTGCACCCTCTTCCATGGAGATCAGAGACCACCAGGTCACCACAGACCTCAGGGAGAGAACTTGCATCTCAGTTTCCAGGTTTACCCTAAATCTGGGTGTCAGGAGAGACTCCATCCCCTGCAGGGCGGGGGCCACACTCACCCGGACATCAGCTCACCACTGCCTCAGCCCGACATTGTCACCGTGCTCCCCAGGATAACAGACGTGATGGATTTCACACTTTAAGGCTTTTGCTTTGAAAGAGCCTCAGCTTTTATCTTAGCAAAGTACAGCTTTTTAACCTAAAAATAACCCACCCAAGCTCCCTCCATCGGAACAGCACAAGATGAGCTGGCAACTCTCAATTTTTGGTGCTTCTCTATCAAAAAGATGAAACATTTTCCCTATAATCCTCCAAAATGGAATGTTTAGGGTTTCAGAGGTTACTGGAAATTTCCCTGGCAGCTGGTCAAATATGTGATCCCATTAGAGCTTCTTTGATGAGGAAGTGTAGCTTGACTCAGAGAGAAAATGAGTATGGGAGGGGAGAGCATGTCAAAGGAAAAAGAGTAGAGAGAGAGAACAGGAAGGTGAAAAAACCTCCATGAACCAAGAATTTTAATGTACCAAAGTCTGTCTCTTCTTTTCACAGAGGAAGACAGGAAATTGCATCCAAAACTCACAAAAATGCCCAAACTCTGATTATGAATGAAGAAGTAGCAGCTCTGCTCTCTCTGTGTGAGGGAATAAGATCATTGCGATGCCTTTGCCATCTCTGAGAGGCCAGGGAAGGCCAGGAATTGCTTCTTTCCCACTGGCAGGGCTTGTGGCACCGAGAAGGAGAAAGCACCTGGCAGCCTGGGATTTAACAAAAAACAAGAATTCAATCGGTGCTGGATGCCAGGCTCGATGCCGACTGCTTGTCAGTTCACTTAGCACCACACACGCAGCCAGAGTCAGAGCAGCCCTTTTTGTTAGCAAGAGAAAAGGACACGGGATTGTGTTTTACACTCTCCATTGTGAATGTGTGAATAGCTCTGCGGTCCGTAATGCTCGGGGTTTGTTCGGGGTTTGTTCTCCACACCCCGCAGGAACAACCACTCCAAACAGCCTCATTAACCCTGGTGGGAGGGGAGGGTGCATGGCTGGGTGGTGGGCACGGGCACAGCCCTGTGCTGCCCAGCCCGGGCTCTGCACAGGCACGGGAGCTGTGTCCAAGCTCAAAACATGGGCTGCACCCATCCCATGGGCAGGAGACCCTTCGCAGGCATGCACCTGGCTGCTCCACATCAGGATATCCATCAGGATATCCTTCAGAAGATGTCTGTGTTTCCCACAACTCCAGCATGCTACAGTCAGGGGAGGGCCGGATCCTTCCCTGGGAGAGGTGTTCCGTTTCAGCAGCTGCCTTTTTTCAATTTTTTTGCCATCAGATTTACCCACGAGCTAGAAATGAAGTTCATAGCATTTCTATCAGAGTGACAAGACATCAGGACTCCTTCCGGCATCGTTTTTTACCTAAATGGATACTCGTTCCCTACTCTCTGGTATTAATGAGGAATCATTTCTCAGTAAATTAGGCAATGTGTGTTCAGATAAAATAGAAAACTTTTCCCACCCCCTTCCACCTCCTTGGGAGGTGATAGTTTTGACCCGTGCTGAGGTTAACCCTAATAATCACACCCATGCCCAGCATCTTCAGCAGAGTATACCTCCTCCAAACCTGCCAGCAGAATTGCATGTGTCATTGTCACATAAACTGGTTTCTTCAGACTATGGCAGGATGGAAAATCCTCCCACCAAAATTGTTTTAAATCTCTTGGTTCTGAGGAGCAACAAAGTTTTTTTTTCCTGTGCTGTGCATGACAAAATGATCATTCAAAAAAACCCAGAAGAGCAAAATCCACGTCCCTGCTCCCTCCTTGAAGCTCTGCTGTCCTCAGGTAAGCAATGCTAAACCAGATTTATCCCCCCAGACTAAATCCTGGGAAAGGGGGCAGATGGGCTGCCAGCTCGCGCTCCCATCACAACGGCAGCTCCGCAGTGCCACAGGGAACCAACAGCACTCCACGCTTGTATTAATTAGCAGGGAGAACTGCTGTGGGTCTGAATGCCCAGAAGGAGCAGATCTGAGGAGTACAGGCTGCTCCTGCATCATCTGTCTTTAGATCAGAACCCCAATTTAACTCGGAGCCAGCGGGGTACCTCAGAGCAGCACCAGCCCCACAGGTTCGGCTGTGCCAGGGGCACGAAGAATGTGGAGAACGCTGCAAATCCACCCCTGGCTCTGGGAACAGCGCGTCATTCCAAGCAGCAAGGCCTGTTCAGTATGGATTTATGACCCCTGTGGAGGCATGCAGTGCCATTTGCTTTTTCCAAGCCCTCCAAGCCGCTGGCAGGAGAGTGCTTGGCCTCCATTGTAGCTCCCAGAGCATTCCAAAGGCTTTGCGCTGGCCGGGCTGCTCTGCTTGGGAAAAAAAAAAGGATTAAGCTGGGTTATCTCCTGTGGTAAAGGTGGACTCATGTTTCCTAGGAGGAAAAGGGCTCAGCACAAGACTGAAAACAACCATGTTCCCTCCTGTCTCTGTGTCAGAAGTCTATCTGCATGGGAGTCCATGCATGCAGCTTATCCAGACACATCCACCCTTATCTGTGTAAATTATTATCTATGTCTGTGTGTGTGTCTGCACCTCCCCAGGGACCAAGCTTCAATGGTGGGCTCAAAACACAAGTGAGTTTCTCTCATTTCTAGGCAGTTCGGGGCACTCCAGTCACACCCTACCACACTTCACCCTCTCACACTCATTGACACCCTCCCAGCCTCAGTCCTATAAATAACAGCCTCCACACAACAGGAAATATCTTCTAATTAGCACCCCAGACACAGTCTCCTGGCTGCCTTCCACTCCTTCCCACTGGCAGAGAGCTGGAGGCTCTTTTATTTTTTCTTGCAACATTTCCTTAAAAACCCATTGATGTTTCGTTGAGACCATTTGCAACGAGAAGGAGGAAAAAAGAAAAGGCATCCAGTGGAAGGTGTCAGATGGTAGTAGGAGATAAATCATGTGCCTTCCTTTCCCTGACCGACCACTGAGCACTGCTGTAAAAACAGGCTCTCAAAAGCATCCAGTTCTTCACTGTTAGAGCTGGAAAAGGCCTCTTAGATCACGCAGCCCAGCTCCCTGCCTCTGGGATAACTCCCTGGTGCACATTTTATGCTGGTTTGTCCAGCCTAATTATCCATCCCTGCTGTTAATGGGATGGAGCACCAAACTGTCCGGGCTGCCTCCATCCTTCAGGGTTCTTTTATTGTTCTTCCCTTCCTGGTGGCTTCTAGGGTCGAGTTTTGAGACTGCATCATTTTAGGCTCTGACACTTTAAGCCTCGTGATTTCACACCATAGTGTTCTCATGATTTCACACTTCAGTGCAACATGCAAACTGTAGCTTGAATCTGGGGACCTGTGTGCGTTAGTAAAAGAGCAGACCTTTTGGAAGAGATTAAATTAAGTGTTAAGGAAAAGATTTTGCCGTTCTATGGTTTGAATCAGGGATTGGAGGTTTCTCTATCTCCACAAAACACAAACGTTCACGTGTGTGCCTGCAGATACAAACATAAGCATGCACATCTGTGCCTGTGTTGCAGCTGTAGCTCTTTATTTACACACCATTGTCTGCATGTAGGTGAGCATTATCACAGGCATGAACACACTCAGTGGCACAAAGTCTCAGCCTGACAAGTAGCTTGGTTTTTCTCCTCTCATTTCCCTCATGCCCAGCAGCCCGAGGCCAGCAAAATCTGTCATGTCGTGGCAAAGCTCTCATGATAGTTCCAGGCTGGTCTGAACTCCTGTCCTGCCCTCCTTGTGCACTGAGTGCCTCTGATCAGGCTTCATTTTACTGCATCTGGCACCTGCCTTTCATTGCCAGACTGATTTCCAAACGACAGCAGGCTTATGTGTGCTGTCTCAGACTGTCTTTTTGTCACAGTAGTTGAGGAGATGAGGTTTTGATGTGTTTCATAAAAATAAGTCATCAGGTAACGGAGAAAGTGCTTGCTAATGAACCTCAGCCCTTGATTAGCCAGCAGAGCATGCTCATGAATCAGGGATGTAGCAAATGCACCATCTCAGGAAGAGTCAGCAGTGAGTCCTAGAGACAAACATCTTGGAGCCAGGCTCCCTTCAACCCATCTCCCACAGAACCATCCCCAGCTTGCTCCCACCAGGCTGGCAGCTCAGTGCTCTCAGGAGACACCTCTCTCACTCACAAGGAGGAGGGAAGATCCTCATTCCTAAGAGAGGTCTCAGAGAAGAAAATCTCCTCCCTGCCCTCCCTTCCCAGTTTCCAGGGCACTCCTGCTTCTCCCTTGCACCAGGAAGTCCTGCACTATCCCCGTTTCCCTCCTTGCTGGCCCACATGCAGCTGCTTCAGCGTGTGTGTCAGGGCTTTTCTATAATTACAGTATCCCCCACTGTCTTGCCAAAATTCCTCACTTCAGACGTTCATGTAAATCTGTTCTGCAGTCACACGGTGCTTCAAATTAAACTTTAAAATATTTCTTTTTAGCCTTTTAACTTGTTCCTGCAAGAGGCACATTGCAGAGTAGGGGTTTCACTGCTGTGTCAGGGAGCCCTGGGTCATGACAAGGCTCACAAGAGGGGAGCCTGGCCATGTGCAGGACTCTTCTGTCATTTAGGAATCTATCAGTCCTTGCTTTATGTGTCTGTCCTGCCACACAGGTAAAAACTCCTGGGCGCTTCCCAGTGAGTCTATCTGCAGCAGCAAACCTCCAAATCCTTTCATTTTAGTCCTAAGAGAGCAAAACTTTGGTTTCTGACTTATCTATCTCCTTAAGACACAAGCAACTGCTCAAAGTGCAAAACCTTCCTCAAAAGTGCAAAACTTTCCTCTGCCTGGGCAAGGAAAACAGAGCAATGGTGTCAGTAACAGGCCATTGCTTTCCATCTCTGTGCTCTGCTGACACCTCTGAGCCTCCACATCTGGACCTGCCCAAGGCAGCTGGACCAGCCAGTGCCTTTTCCTCTGCCAGTGCCCTCCTGCTGGTGCCTTTCCCCCACGGCTGCTGGGAAGTGCCACTTCCAGACTGAAAGCACCAGCACACCCCAAGCTGTTGGACCACCTGGGGCAGATGAGGTTGTGCTCACTCAGCAGTGGAGAAGAGATGGGCAGCACCCAGATGGGCTCCAGGGCTCTGCCTGTCCCGGTCACAGGCACCAGCTCTCCTGGCTGGTCCTCCTCCATCCTTGGCTGAGGCAGCAGGAACCATGTGCTGAGTCTGCTTCAGCTGGGAATTACACTTTGAATATCTTACATCTATCAGCGTAAAAATAGGATGTATGAATAAAGGGTGTTAAAATTGCCACCTCAGTCTGATTTTTCGTGCTGTGTAATATAACATATGGCAGAGACTGAACTCCAACGGAGAGCTCGGGAAGCAAGCAGAGACAAATAAGTTGTTTAACCATTTCAGCACCTTGGACATGCTCTGGAGTTCTGCAGGAGGATGCACACGAGTAAATGTGGGCAGCACCTTCAGTCTCATCTGCATGTCAGGCACAAGAGCAGTGCAGTGCTCTGACCCCAGCAAGCTGAGCTACAAGGCCCCAGCTAATTGTGAGAGCACCACAAAGCAGCATCACCTCATTCACCTCCCTTCACTCGCTGGCTTCTTTGGCAGGCTGGAGCTGCCCCCTCCAGAGTGCAGAGGGTCCCAGCAATCCTGTCTGCACAGTGCCTGTGGCCCCAAGGGGGTTAACAAGAACAGTTTTGCACTAATGAACCTCATCAGAAAGGGGTTAGGACAAGGCAAATGCTGCTGCTGTTTGACTTGCAGCTGCAAATCTGGGGTGAGACGGCCAAAATCATTCCTGCACAGAGCAAACAGTGGCAAGAATGGATGTGTGCACAGGGAGTCTGTCAGCAGTGCTTCTGGGCCAAGAGGGCTCTGCTTTCCCAGCTGGACCAGTTGCAGTCACTGAGATTTACTGGAAGTGCTTGAACAGACACCACACCCCTCAAAGCTGCTTAATGCAAAGGTGTGAGAGAAAGGGGAGAGGACACAGAATCACGGAATCATAAAATTATTGAATCACAGAGTAATAGAATCACAGATCCATAGAATCATTGAATCATAGAGCCACAGAATCATAGAATCACAGAGTCATAGGATCATTGAATCACTAAGGCTGGAAAAGGCTTCCAAGATCACCCTGTCCAGTCTTTGACTGAACACCACCATGTGAACTAAAGTGTAGCACCAAGTGCCCCACTGAGTCATTTCTTGAATACCTCCAGGGGTGGTGACTCCAGCACCTCTGTGGGCAGCCCGTCCCAATGCTTGACAACCCCTTCCATGAAGAAATTCTTCCCTGTGTCCAACCTGAACCTCTCCTGGCACAGCTTGAGGCGGTTTCCTCTTGTCCTGTCACTGTTGCCTGGAAAAGAGGCTGATCCCCACCTGGCTGCCCGCTCTTGTCAGGGGGCTGTAGAGAGTAAGTCTCCCCTGAAATTTTATGACTGGGAAACAAATGCGGGCCACAGCAGAGAGAGTGTTGAATCCCAGCCACTAGAAATAGTTTCTCAGATTCAGTCAAACTCCTAGAGTCAGGATCATTAATTTTAAAGCGGTATTTGATGGAAAAAGATAATAATGGGTCAAATTTCAATAGGACAGTGGCCCCACAGCCATGAGCTTGACCATCCTTTGAGTGCTGCAATGGCTGATACTATGTTCCACATAAAAATGGGTTTGGCTATAGGTTGTTGTCATCCAGCAGTGGAGGCTGGATGGCATAAATTTATGATTTATAATTTGTTATTCATTATAATTTATGCTGGAGGCATAAAATGTGCTGAACACCCTTGGGAGTCTTCAGCACTTTGGGCATAGATGGGATCCTGTGCATGAGCAGCCAGGGGTGCACAGAGGGTCTGACTGCAACTCATGGGGGTTCTGTCAAACTGAAGAAAGGGGTAGGAGAAGTCCCATGTCCAGCCCACCTCAGTGCTGGGACCTTGCCTGCGTGAATGAAATTGTTCCTGTAACAGGTTGCAGAAAAAGAAGAGGGGGCTAGGGACTTTGGCCCAGCATCACATTCCAGCACATTGGCTTGTGGACTCCTTAATTTCTCTTTTTCTCCGTCCTGTTCGAGTTCTGCCTTGTCAGGTTTAATCAGTAGTGTTTGTAATTCAGGTAGCAAATTGATTTTTGAAAGTACTCTGTCCCTATTCAGTCCACGTTACCGAAGATCCTGCATTAATTATGCACTGATATTGATGTTTTTGTCAGACAAGGTCTAGTGTCACTATATTCAGAACTTGCTTCTTCCTTGTTAAAAATGTTTCAGAATGTGGCCTTGGGAAAGATACTGCGTGTCACTCCCAGCATCAAAGATAACCTGGCGAGGAAATACTCTATTAGTAGTGAAATCCATGTACCTTTTCTCTACTATCTTCCTTAGAAGGAGCACAGCAAAGGTTGGTGAGGAGAGAGCAGCACCAGAAGATCCTCCAAGGAGAATTGAGCCGTCAGCACTGTGTAAGCTAATAGGAAGGGACAACAGTTTTAGGATGTACATGGTAAATGGAGACAAGGAAAAGCAGTAGTTCACACTCCATGGTCTGTGTAAGCACGTCCTGGCTGCTCAGCCACCTTTCCTTGTGCTGGGAGATCGGGATCCCTGCCCAAGGGCTGCTCCTGTTCTCCTACATCACAGGGAAGCACCAGCTCTGGGGCAGCGCTGGTGGAAGCCATCCGGGTGTTTGTGTGCATCACAAACTCAGTGCAAGTCAGCAATCCGATGTCCTTGTGGGGGAAAAAAAAAATAAAAAAATAAAAGAAAGAAAGGGAGTCAGATCTCCTTTTGGAAGAGTACTAACGAGAGTGTCATGTGAAAGGCACAGGAGGTAATTATTCTGCTCTATTTGCTACTGGTCAGATCTCAGCTGGAATATTGTGCACACTTCTGGGCACCAACCCACAAGAAGGATGTAGACAAGTTGGAATGAGTCCAGAAGAGAACAACAAGCATGATTGGATGTTTTGAAAATGTGATTTAAGAAAGACTGAAAGAATCGGGTTTGTGGAGTCCAAGAATAAGAAGACTAAATTGGAAGCCTGGTAACAGTATTTCAATTTAGAGGAGATCATTAGAAAGAAGATGTTGTTCAGTTTTACATAAAAATCAAAAATAAAAATCAAATTTGTCTCAGATATGGGAAAAATGTTACAATTTTGAAGACAGTGAAGTAATCAAACAAATACATAAGGACATCAAAAAGGTTTTTAAGAGCCTGATGAACAAACATCCACCATGTAAACCCACTGTGCACCTGAAGCTACCTCCATGAAATGGAAAAAAATAAGGATTTATTCCTCTATGTTTCTTCCACCTCAGTGCCTGTAATTTGATTTTTGGTTAGTGAGACACATTGTGGTGAGATTCTTCAAACCATTTCAGGACAGGTGTGTAGCTCTCAGGTGGAATTAGGACATTGTGAGGGACCACCTGGTACAACCCAGTCCCAACAGTCAGCTCTGGGCTGGCTTCAGAGAACAGGTTCAGACACAAAGGTTAATATTTAAACCATTTATCGATTTTTGTCAACTGTTCATTTCTCTAGGACTTCAAAACTGGGATAAACCTGGTTTGTAGGTGACAGGGCAAAGCAGTGCCAAGAGACTTATATTTATTACTTATTAGAGATGGAATCTTGTTGTGCTTTGTATCTGCTGAAGTAGCCATAAAACCCCAGTTTAATAATCATGTACCTGCATAATAAACACATTTATAAAATTCTCCTCTGAAAGCTGGCAACTTGTGGAATATTTTGAAACGCTTAGACCTGCATTTCCCAAGGAGCTCAGGCTCCTGCCTCAGCATCCACTCTCACAAGCTGCAGTCCTGGTGCAGGCCCCCCCGTCACTGAAATCTCATTAGCATCACTCTGCCAAATTAAATGGATTAAAGTTGGGAAGCAGCTGGAGTACAGAGAAGTCACATTGACTGTTGCCTTAGGTTAGATGGAAATTAGCTGGCTTCGGGCTCCCTGTTGCATTTGGCACTGGCCACAGTGGCCAGGCAGTGCCCAAGCTTTGCTTCTTGTTCACAGAGGAAATTCTGTGTCTCTGCTGGAGCTGCTTCGTGGTGAGGGAACTCCCCCGGTGATGGCCGTGCACAGCAAACAACCAAAAAAGAGCAGGTGCCTTTTTACAAGGGTCTTTGAATGTCTCTTCCACAGCAAGCAAGAAGTAACTATTAGACAGGTTTTTTCATCAGGGCTATTAAATGTTTCACAATTTCATGGATGCTCCTTTAGGGTGGGATTGCTGCTTTGTTTGGCTAGAAACTTGTATCAAGTATTCCCATCAAAGCTTCATCTCTGCTGGCTAACTCAGCTGTTCCAGGTGAGAAGGATTAAAACTTTAATGTTTGAGGATTCCAGGGGCTGAAATACTTGGACTAAATAAACTTTCTTTTCCATGAGAGCATGGATTTGGGATGATAAACAGCAAACATTCTTTAGCCATGTCTGGATTATTTCAGACTGGGATCCAAAGCTGTGGGCCTAGGAGTGGGAAGAGGGTGGGGAAAGACAAAGGGAGATGGGCAACGGTTCCATGAATCCATTTGAGCAAAGGACAGAAAAAGAAAACAGGGCCTCTAGAATTAGCACAAAGGCTCGAAGGGACGTGTTCAGATGGCGTAAATCCTACCCAAATCTCTAAGTCCTTAAGCATAGTGTTTCCTTATTGACTAGGGATATGTGCAGGCCTAGAACCAGCCAATAAGAAAGTCATGAAGGCTTAGGTGGCATTTAGGCCACCTAAATATATACAAAAATCTTCATAAAGATGGCCTTAATCCCACATGGACGCCCCCCCTCACCTTTTAGCTCTAGGAGACTGTGAGCCGTCGTCGTAACTTGGAAAACAGTTTGTTGGGAATGCTGCAAGAGGTAAAACATCAGCCCTCTGTCTCAGTGCAGCATTTTCTGGAACTGAGAAGATTGCTGGTCTTAGGTCTTTATGCCCATCACTTCTCCAACAAGCTGCAGGACCAGAGACCTTTGAACTTGGGTATCTCCAGCCTCTAGATTCACGTCTTCTGCAATTGTGATTCAGAATTCCCAGTTAGGAAATTTGGATTTGGATGCAAATTTCTCTAAGTCACTCAGATCTGGAAGTGCTGGGTTGCTCCATCTCCATCCTTAACTTTCTTCTGGGAGAATTTTTTTGGGCCTGTTCTGCTTTGTTCACACACGTACTTCTGTGATGCTGCTTCTACCTGTTGAAAACCCCAATTTTCCAGTTGTCCTCCAGCAAATAACCCCTCCATTACTGACCATGGTCCCTCTCCTTCTCCAGATGGTCGTGGTGGAAGCATAGGAGGTGGTAACTCAAGTGAAAGGAGACATCTTCTGTATGGGAGGAAAGGGTAGAGAACTGGGGATGCTCTTTTCTATCAAGGTTTCCAAGTCTCTTCTGGGGGCTGCATTTTACCCAGCCCTTGGCTGAGCTCTGCAGGAAGGGCCCAGCCTCTAGCAAATAATTTCTCTCTGCAAGCACAGGGATCGTGGGCTGGCCCTCAGTAAGAAATCATCAGTAGGCCACTTTCCAGCTTTCCTTTGTTGCATCAAGGGATAAGTAGAGAGACAATGCTCCTGAATTAATACAAAGACATCCCTCCTTCCCTTGGGGACATCTTCATGGCTTCCTATTGACTGGAACATGAAGACAAAGAGTGTGAAATTCAATTCAAGAGCCCACACTGCAAAACAAGGGCAGGAAAGTTGTGCTGGGGGAGCATTAAGAGATAAATCCTACTTTCTCCTTTTTTATAATGTGGCATCTTTCCCTTCAAACCATTCCTAATCCCTTGACTTTCTGTTCGTGAATAGATTGAATTTTTCACTATGACATTGCCTAAAGACAATGAGCAATTTCACAACAAATGATTTATGTACTGGAATCTAGAGAGATTTTTGCTCATAAAAACACTCTAGCCATTTATCTTGATCTCCTGATATATCAGTGCCACGGCTGTGTGTCTCTAAATTAACTGTAGATTAAAACAATTCAAACCAGTTGAAAAGTGTAAATGTGAGAGAAAAGCTCACAGAAGTAGTTCAATCAATTTCCATGATTGGATTCTTATCAAGACAAAAATGTGAGCAGTTTCCATTGGCCATTTCGGGATAAACAAGCCAGGAGGTAAACAGGCTCCAGGCATCTGTGAGCTGTATCACGTGTGCAAGGGAGCAGCTTTAAGTAAAGCAAACAAGCCTGAGTTTCCGCTGGGGTAGGCGGCTGTGATGCTGAGAAAAGTTACTTTGCAGAATGTTTTGGGGGCTTTTACTTTTTTTTCCTCGACAATTGCTGGGAGACAGAAAAAGGGAATGACTGCAGTAATTCAGCAGCGCGAAACATAAAACAAGGAATCAGAAGAGAAACAAAAAGGGGAGTGCTGCATAAAACAGGAAGAACTCTGCAGTGGATTCCAAGTCTCTGGGAGAAGAGTGGGCAAAAAGGTTTATTTCTGCAGAGCTTCAAACAAGCGTTCTTGGCATCCAGGGCAAAGTGAATACACAGCTCAGCTCAATTTGTCTTTTTAGCTGCCTTGTCTATGTTTAACTTTTTCCACCCCTTTGCATTCAGCATGCAGCAAATGCACACCCACTCGTAAGTCCAGGCTTAATTCTGGCTACCCTCGTGAACTCACACTAATTCCATTAGTTTGGTTTTCCCCTGGCAACAGAAAATCAACACAAGCTCCCCCTTGCCAGTCACAGCTGCTTTTATTAAGGTTTTGTCCAGACACAGGACAAGACAGGGGAGGCTCAACACAATAAATGCATCTGAACGGCTCGCAGCCTTTCAGTTTTGTGAACTTTTTTTCCTCCTATTAAGCTCTGATGGAAGCATCAAGAGAGACATGGCCTCTTCTCGATTCAGACACACAGAGCCATGCTTTCAAAAGCACAGGTCCGCAGAGGAAGCAGTGCAGTGACTAATTTCTCCTGGTGCACAAGGGCTGCTGCCTGATCTGGCTCAGTCAAGTTCTGCTAATTTGGAAATGATGAGTCGGATGAAGCAAGCTGCAACACAGTGTGAGCAAGTCCCAAAGTTGGAATTGAGGTACATAACTAATAGAGGCACGTAATCCATACTAATATGGTGTGAAGGTTGAAAGGGACTTCGACACAAGCACAGGGAAACAAAACTGGAAGACCGTGAGGCAAAAAAATAGCCGCCTTTTACGTCATGTTTCTCACCTGCTTCCTGCCTTTAAACTTACCAGGGTTTTGCACACAATTTCTGCATCCAGCCAGGAGGGGAGTGAGCACCAGAGAGCCAGAGCTGCTCTCTGTGCACGCTGTGTGAGCTGCTCAGTGGGAAAGTACAGCAGTGCCCTCCACAGGAGAGCTCCACATGGCATGGACATGGGGTCATGGAGTCAGCTAGGCGGCACCACAGCACCCCAAATTATCTTAACAGGGTTGCATTCCTGGTGGTACCTGAGAAATTGGACTTTTTCTCAACCTCAGCATCCTGGCTGAAGCTGTCTTTGGTCCTGAATTCCATCCAGTTCGCCTGCAAGTGGCTGTGCTGCGCAGCAAAAGGACAACTGTAGCACTCCTGAATGTTCAGTGCTTTCTCCACAGGTGAATATATATCCCAGATAAACTTACTGATCTCTCCACCTCCACACAGGCAAACTTTCCATCCCCACCAGCTTCTGAAGGAGTTTGGTGAGTAAAAGATCCTGAGACAACTGAGGCAGAAATGAGCATGGAGTTTAGTAAGTGCCCAGAGGAAGGTGGCACCTAACTGGGAAGACACCGAGGAAATGGAATAGAGTGGACATGGACTGCACCAGTCAGCAGAAGGCATTGCCTGCAGCAGGTGTGTGACCTGCACTCAGAGCTGTTTCTGCCCGCTGGAGAGGGGGCATCAAACTGCTGGTGACACTGCTGAGTGACATCAGGCCCATATTTCTGCAGGTGGTCCCCAGTCCTCCAGCTCTCCATCACCATCTATGGACTTGTGGTGTCCATGCAAATGATTTGCTCCCAGTTGCATACCTAATGGGGTGGGTTTATCCACGGCTAAATGGAATATTTGAGCATGCTTAGGAAAGCTGTGGCTCAGCACTGGCTGCGGTGTGTGCCAGAGGCAGAAGGGCTGCAGGCAGGCAGTCACTGCTTGGGCTGAGCCCTTATCTTCCCACATTTGACATTTCAGAGGGTGCAGGTGGAGAGTTTGAGGTCTGTCCCAATCCCACTCCTTTTCCTATGTGCTTACCAAGCTTCCCTGGGGAGTTCAGCACTTGGCACCGCTAGGTGCACACTCCTCACACGCCTGGGGAGTGCACAGGGAGCATTTAGAGCTGTCCCATCACATCCCCACACGGCTCCCGGCTCTCCCCCACTGCCAGCAGTGCCAGCAGCCCTGTGGTTTCCCTGCTCCAGCCTCAGTCTCCGTAGCAAACTGGAGCACCCACACCTCAGTACAGGAGGCTTTAGCTTCCACACGGTTTTGCATTCTACTGAACAGCTTAATGATGCTTTTTGTGAGGCCAGACAGAGAGCAGGAATACCTTTAAAGCAGAAAATGACCCAGGGATTAAAGCAAGGGTGTTTTCCTCTTTCCTTTAGTCTTCTTGGGGATGGGGAATGGACGTTTCAAGGAAGGAGCTCAGAGGGAATTTCTCACTGTAGTCAGGGTAGCTGTGGCAAAGCTGAGATTTGAGACCACACAGTTTCCAGAGTGGTGGCCATGAGTTCTGCCTGGCACTGGCAGAGGAAAGGTTGATCCCTTTCCACCAGCCAGGACAAACTGCCCTCACTGCTTGCAGGGCTGCAGCAGAGTGAAAGCAGCTGGAGAGGCGGGACACTCTGAAAGGGACGTGCTACAGGTGGCCAAGGTTTGCACTTAAAGCTGCAAGCAAGGGTGGGATGAGCTCCAAGGGCTGAGTGGAGAAGGGAATTGCTTTCTCTGGAGAGAAGCTGGATGTATAACTTCAGTCTGGTTGTCCTTCTGCTTTTTGTGTGGCTTTCAGGAGGCGAGGCAGCCTTCATCTGGTTTCACATTAAGCCTCAGCTAAACGGTGGTCGAGCGCCTCCCAGATGGGGAAGTTTTTCTTCTGCTCCTGCAGTAGTGAGAAGAACCAGGGGGCCTGGGCTGATCACGGGGGTTTTATTCACACACCAGGGCTGAACAGGCCTGGCTGAGTCGAATGGGCTTTGCCTGGATGATGGCAGCAGCGTGCCCAGACCCAGGCATGAGGCCTCAATCATGCCACTGCTGATTTGGGTTGTTAATATGAGCCCAGGGAGCTGCTGACTCACAGGCAAAAGTAAGAATTGCAAAAGCAGGATCTGTCTGCCTGAGTGCAAAGCTACTGAGGGAATTGAGAGGTTTCTGGGCAGACCAGAAGATAGAAAGTAACATCCCTGTCTAGCAGAAGGATTTTCTAGGCATTTAAGGTTTTTAAGTAGCATCAAACTAACAGCATGGCAGACAGAACAGCAGTAACAAAGAGGAGTTTATTTAAGCATCAGCAAAATACACAGTGCCGAAGCTCTGGAAACATTTCCCTTAAGTTCCTTCACCTGTAATCTGCAAAACATTATTGCAATTGTCACATTTATTTAAGAAAACACCAGGTTCTGTTTACACTTTAAAATATGCAGGTTTTTTCTCTCTTTAAAAAAAAAAAAAATGTTGTATGCCCCAGGAGTCTGACTGACACAAGCGGAAATAGCATGAGCATTGCCCTTTAGCAAGAGGGTTTTACTGCAAACACAAGCAGCACGTTACAGAAACTTTGAGTTATTGCGTGCTCAGGGTATGTTGAGGAGGAGGAGGAGGAAGGCAGAGATTGTTTGCAGGACTGGGGTTGAGCTCAGAGCGGAGTGAACTCAGGTGAAACTGAGCCAGGCTGATGGATGAGAGCTGATAGCAGCACAAACCCCACTCAGAGGCTGTGCTTAGTGTTGCCTTATGATGACTTGATTTAATAGGATGCTTAACAGTTTTCCTAAGAGACACCCAGAGCCCAGTCCAGAAGGGAAAAATAAAATGAAGCAAGGGAAAACCTAGTTTTATCTATTTTTTCCTATGGGCCAGTAAATACAATCCAAGCCAGCACCGTAACGGGATCTGGCTGGAAGCTGCACGGTGCTCCTCCAAGGAGCATCCCACAGACTCTGCAGAGCCTCAGCTGCCATCCTGGCTGTGGTTTTGGATATTTATGACCTGTGGGGCAGTCCTGGGACCAGGCAGGATGACTGTGGCAGACCGTGGGGCTGAAAGAATGGCTCCTCTATCCTATTCACCCTCCTCTATCCTATTCATTCTCAGAGCTTCTATAAGACCATAAGCAGCTCAGGGCAAACTTTAGCATTGTATTTGACACAATTTTTGGGGTTGCATCCTGCTCTACCCCTGCTCTGGTGCATTTTGCTGCAAGCAGAGGGGTCAGCACTGCATCCCTGTTTGGCAGGGGGCTGATGTGGGGGTTTCAGTGACCTGTGTCCGCCCCTGCCCCGTCACAAGGCCTGGATGCTTCACCCAGAGGGTTCCTGGCAGTGCAAGATCGTCTCACATTCCAGGGAATGCCTGGGCCAGGAGGTGGGATCTCTGGCAGGAATACTGTGGATGACTGGGTTCTGTCTCCCCTCACCTTTCCAGATCCTGTGGCAGTGAATATTCATTTGGCTGATGCTGGGCTTCACTGAGCAGCCGTGCCAGGGGAGCGGGAATGGACTTCAAGGCACGCCCAGGGTGGAAGCATCTCCTCTCCCCAGGAATTCATTTATGGAATAAGCAGAGACCTCTTTGCACTAAGTGAATATATAATGCTGCAGTCCATACATTTATACATAATCCCCTGCAAACAAGGCCTTATTTAGGACAAGATCAGACTATGCTTCTCCCAGCAGGGGTTGCATTAGCAATTCATTTCATAGCATAAAAGGAGTGTATGGAGACAATCATCCATAGCCTGAATAAAACACTGGAGGAGAAGCCAGGAAACAAGGGAGAAAAAGGATGATTTCTTTGAAAGTAAAGTAAAAATAAAAATATAAATTTTAAAAAGAAAGAAAATCAGAGAGAAAAAAGAGAGAAAATACAGCTCTCAGAAAAACAATTCAAGAGATAGGAAATCCAATCTGTTTATTATTCTGGATTGATGAAAGCAGAGGAAAGTTTGATGGTTATAGGACTAGTGAACTTAAAGGATGTATGGAAAGAGTTTGGGAGGGGAATGAGAAGATGTTAACAAAGACACATATAAATGCACATGTGTTTGTATGTGTATTTGTGTGTGTGTGCACAGCCTGGAGGTGACCAGAAAGAATCTGAAGGAAAATAAAAGGATTTAGAAATCTTGCCTGTTAAAAAATGTATTCTGCCTCCAGGATACAAAAAATGGAAAATAATAAATCAGGGAAAGTAGAAATGGGAAGGTGGCATTAGGGCAAGAAGGAGGGAGAGAAAAGGGAGAAGCAAAGGATGGGAAAGGTAAAGTGAAGACTTGTTTACTCTCTCTAATAGCCCAGACCTTTCCAAGGTGCATGTGGGATCAGCCAGCCATCAAAAGCTTTCTGAGACAGGATAAAGAACATGCCTGCTAGCATCCTTTGTCTTTTCCTCTATTTAATGGCCTTGTTTACATGAGGGCCAATGATTTCAGATGAAACAGTTCCTGTGCGCTTAAATTTGTGGCTGCCTGACAGAAGAGAGAACAAAGGTCCCAATGAGGGGAGTGCTCCATAATCTCCTGCCAGAAACCTCTTTGAAACCAAACAAAACCACAAAAGCGGACCAAAGGAAGTGATAATCTGCCCTAAATTCCCCTTATGACATTTCCCTGTCCTCCAAAGGGAGCTCAGCCCTGCACACCCAAAACACCACACCAGGCCTCCTCAGAGGGATTTAAGTGCTGGTTGGAGCCACTTGATGCTGCCCCTGCTCTGTGCTTAGAGGAGCTCCAGCGCTTGGCAATGTTGGTATAAACCTTCCTCCTGTTCAAAAGGACTGCAAACGGTTTGAGAGCAAATCATTCACCACCCGAGCCCTCTTGTTCTTCCCAGTGAGCCTCTTCAAAAGTACCTGGTAGAACCCCTCAGCAAATGATGCTCACAATTTCCTTTTTCTTTGTGCTGTTTGAGTTTCATCTGCTCATGAAGCATACTGTAGGCAGAAACTTTTCCCTCTTCTCCCCCTTCAAGCAGCAGGCACTTTAAATAAGCACAATAAAATATTAAGGGACAGAAACCAAAGGTCTCAGTCTTATATTGAAACCACCTGTGTCAGTGAGACACTGGCTGGCATGCAAAGGGGAACCTCTGTCTTCCCGAGTCCCTCCAACAGTGCTCACATCCCCCTGCCCCAGGCCTGTTTTGTGGCACAATTCCTCCGCTAGGAAAGTGCTGCAGAGCAATCTCCAGCCTGAAGGCTGCTCTCGCTCCCTGCGCTGCCGGCCTGGGTGACTGTGGCCCAAGATTTGCTCCAAACACACCACGCAGAGCTGCCCCCTCCCCGCCCAGCCGTGTTTCTGGCCCTGGTTATTCACACCAATGAGTCTTCTGAGAAAGCCACTAATTAAAGGCATGCGATAGTTAAACTTCTGCTAATCAAGACAAATGAACCAAGTCTCGAGTGTGTGATAGTGGAGCAGAATTGCTCCTTCCCCCGCACCAGTCAGCCTTCAATTACAAAGCTCTGATATTATCGTGAAATATTTCCCCCGAAGCCCCATTCGGCAGCTCCTGGTTATGGTTCTCCTGATTCGTGGTGTTTATTTAGCGCTATGGGAGTGTTTTGTCAGCAGAACATGCGAGTATCCAAATGTTAACGAGCCCATTAAGGACAGGAGATGTAATCGGACCAGATACTCACTGATTGGCAGCAGGACAGATCAAAAATTCCAGGGAAAATGTGTTGCTTTGCCCAGTTGCAGTGACACATAGATTTAGGAGAAGAGCTCCAAGGCAAAGGACATAGTCCAGACTGGGAGCCTTTCCCAGAAAATTACTGAGAGTGAACAGAGGGAACCACTGCCTCTTTTTAGAAGCCTAAAAATAGAGAGAAAATACAGAGAGTTGGAGATTTGAACAGGAGGAGGATTGGGCCCTGTTTTCACCCTGTGCAGAAATCAAAGGACTTTGCAAAATGTAGATAGCTTGAACCAAAGCAGAAACTGAGCAACTGAGTTGGAAGCAAACTGTCCTGACCTCTATTACACTTCAGAGTTGTTGATTTAACTGCTGTATTTTCAAACATCTAATTTGCACCCTCAGGTCACCAATATAAAGCTGCCAGAGGGAGGCAATTGGAAATAAAAGAGTATTCTGGGCTGGAGCAGGGGGAGAGAGAGAGTTAGAAAAGTAGCAAGACTTGCTGTAAACTCAAAATCTGATGGTATGCATGACCCATGCTGCTGCTGAATCAATGCTTGCTTGGGGTTTTTGTTACAGATAACCTACAGATCGTATTTTTACCATTCCAGTGTTTAGGAAGAGAGCGAGGAAGTGTGTCCATGTAGCCAAAGCCAAACCCTGACCTTCTCCCTGGGCGAGGTGGCTCCTCTGCCTACCCAGGACCAGGACCAGCTTTGTCTCCTTGCAGCATCCATCCAGCCCAGCCTAACACCCCAGTGCTGGGACATCCCCTGCCAGGGGGACCTGCCTGCCAGGGCCACCACTGCCCTTGGAGGCAAAGGAATCCCCAGATACCACGGGCAGAGCCATCTGCTGGGTTTTGGCACTTGGCAGGCTGACGCAAAGTGGCTCTCACAGCGCGGGGTCTCCGTGTGGGCGCCGTTGTCAGCACAACTGTTGCTTCAGCTGCTTGTCACAGCTTTGATGCCGTGCTTCACCCTGCCGGGAGTTTGCCAGAGAATGGACCTGATCCTCACTGCTTGTGATTCCAGAAACCACTTTGAGTTGGTGGCTGTTCAGCAAACGCAGGCGTAGCTCAGGCTCTGGGGGGTGCTGGGCTCTCTGGTCTGAGCAGCCCCTTGGTTTGTTGTCAGTTCTTTGAGCTGTGAGATCAAACAGCCACGGCTTCTGTCAGGCACCAGATCCTTCGCTCTGCCTTGTTTAACCCTCCAGTCTGGAAGTTCACCTGCAGATTTACTCACAAATGAGGGCACTGTCAGGACACGAGCCCTTGTCCATCTGAAAGACAAATGGCTAATTAGCTAACAGGGGAGGGAAAGAACGATCTATCAAATTGTTCTCCCAGTTTTAGGCAGCACAGTTGGACAGCCTGAGTTTGAACCAGCCTGAAAAAGGGCCATTGTTTTGGAGGCAATTGAATGGGGGCAAAATCCCGGAGAAGTTTTGAGGGAAGGAGTACTTAAGAAGGCAAACACTGGGTGAGCCATCTCTGCGCTGTGCAAGTCAGACAAGTCTTTGACTACTCCGCCACAGAAGGGTTTTGAGGCTCTTCTGAATGGCAGAAACACTTTAGCACAGGATCACACAGCTCTCCTGGATCTTCAGTCCCATCCTATGGTGGCATCACAGTGCAGCAGAATCCTGGAGACTTTCAATTGCACATCCAAGCCAGCAGCCAAAAAGAACAATTTGTGCCACTAACAAAAACAACTCTTTGATCTCCTTGACATTGATGCAGTAAACATCCCACTCTGGTGCATTCTTGCATAAAAGAGAAGCTTCTCGCTGCTCAATCACACTGCTTTTAATAGCTTTTTGAATGAAAACATCTTCAGCTTTTATTTCAGTTTAATCTGCTAATTTTTCTAAGCCTTTATCACACTTTATCAAACAGTGTATCAGTGTGAGATATCCAACCCCCTCCCCTCAGGCACCTCTGAAATTGAAAACCCAGGAAGACAGCAGCTTCTTTCATATTTTCATTATTTTAACATTTTCCTTTAGTAGCCTCAGCATTATTATAACTTGTTTTTCTCTCCGGAACAGGGCTGTGATCCCACACTGTGTGGGAAATTTGTTTGTCTAGAGGAAAATAGCAGAATACCTCTAATGCTTTAGATATGGATTAGAGAAATTGTGTTTGGGAAATACATAATCTCTTGGTAAAAGGGGAAAAATAAAAAGCCTATTTCATTTTGGCTCTAATTTGTTTTCCCCCAATTATAATTTTTAATGGAAAAGTGTGTTTTAACCACACGGGTGCTGCCTGATGTGCCAAGCGTTAGGTATAAACTGCATCTCCAATAATGTCTCTTCATTCTTCACAACTGAGGGCTCTGATTCAGGAAAACATTTAACCACATGCTTAAATCCATCCTTCCTGCAGAAGACAACTCATGCGTAGAATTAACTTGAGGTGTCCTGGGACTTGTTCATGTACTTAAAGTTTGAGGCACTGAAATATTTCTCAATTTTCAGACTGTTTCATTATTTACCACCATGAGATCTGGTACATCAGGCATTAAAATTGACGCCAAGACTCACAGCAGCTTTGCACGTGTCAGCTTGGCTCTAATATAGAACCACAGAGTGATTTCAGGTGGAAGAGACCTTAAAGCTTGTTCCACCCCCTGCCATGGGCAGGGACACCTTCCACTATCCCAGGTTGCTCCAAAACCCGTCCAGCCTGGCCTTGGACACTTCCAGGGATCCAGGGGCAGCCACAGCTTCTCTGAGCACCCTGTGCCAGGGCCTCCTCACACTCACAGGGAAGAATTTCGCCCTAATATCCAATCTAACCCTGCTCTGTGTCCCTTTAAAGCAGTAACCCATGAGCAGAACACGATGCAGAGGGAGTAGTCACTGCAGCCCAAGCACAGCACCCCACACTTGCCTCCCCAGCTGCTGCGCTGGTTTGGAAAATTTGAATCTCAGCATTTCCCCAGGCCTGCTTTTAAATTCCATTTCCCCAGTTTTCCAGCAAATTGTTCCATCTCACAGAGCTTTTCCAGTTACCAGGCATTGCTAGCAGGGAGAGGCCGGGCCCATTACTATTATATTTACTCAGCACCCCAGCTCCTCCTTCTTATCCAATGAATCCATTTGAGGGCAAGAGTTTTGACAGACACTTCAGTAGAGCTCTCTTGAACCTGACTGTGTTAATGATTTGGGGGGATCTGGCTCTGTGCCCATTCCAGCAGCTCATCAGTTCTTCCTTTTTCTTTTGAGATGACCTGCATCTCCTGGAGAGCTGAGCCCAGCTCTCTGCCCTGCCCACGCACCAAGATCTGCTCTCCAAGGACACAAAGACTCCCAATAACCTGGCAAACCCCCTCAGTCCCTGCAGGTGACAGGGACATCAGCGCAGTTTGCCCTTCCTTTGTGTGCTGTTCCTTTTCCACAGCGCTGATTGTCTTGGTGTGGTGATGGAGAGGGGGAAGGGAAAGAGATCTCTTCTTCCCTGACAGGAAACCAGTGCTGAGCTCTGCACTTCTGATATTGCTGGCTCAGCCAGAGTTTTCCAGATGTGCTGTTTGGGGAACAAGCTGC
Source organism: Oriolus oriolus (assembly GCA_013400235.1). Taxonomy (NCBI): domain Eukaryota; kingdom Metazoa; phylum Chordata; class Aves; order Passeriformes; family Corvidae; genus Oriolus; species Oriolus oriolus. Next base: position 322,980 of record VXBT01008056.1, on the reverse strand, counting down.
TGGATTGTTTTCCTGCTGATGAGCCCCTCTAACAGTAGCTTTTTCTTCATCAGTAGGAAAAGCAACTAAAATTTTCAGTTTAAATGATATCACATCTCTCTACTTTGTTCTACTGGGAGAGTCATGATGAAGGAAACAAATGACCTGGGCGCAGGATGCTGTGCAGGGACTTGAAGGAAATAAAATTTGATTTGGAAAGGATAAAATGTTTTGACTTCCATGATGGAACAAGCAATTGTCCATGGATTTGCTGTGCTCCAGAAATGGGACTTCATGCAAAAAAGAGATTTTACGAAGCTCAAGCTATTATCTGGTGATGGAGAGCTCCCAAGCCAGCCCTCATTCTCCAGCTGGCTTCCTAGCAGAGCTGCTCTGATAGTGCAATATATTCTGGTCATAAGTATTGAGATTCAGCCATCACCAGCCAGCATAACTTCAAATATAATCAAGCAACATATTCCAATGGTTTCTGCCTCACCAATTGAAGGAGATGCTGAAAAAGCACTGGAGTCCCGTGAAAAGTGTTTTCTGCAGTTAGGAACCTCTTCTAGGGAGGAACTGCAAGTTGCTCCTGCTGTTCTTGGCGTGGGTTTCAGGTACTGTTGTGGTTTCCTGGTGAGCCTGGGAGGGCAGGAGAGTGGTGACATTCCCATTCTGCAGGTGCACAGGTCCCAGCTCAGTGGTTACTGTGAGGCAGAAGGCTGTGAAAAGGTTCTATGACCAACTGGGATCTGCTTTTTGGTTGTTTGGGCTGAAAACACACCATTGTGAAAGCTGCTTTCACTGGCCTCTCACACACCTAAGTGTGATCCTGAAGCTGCAGTCTAATTTCTTGAGCACAAGGAGGTTAAACTTTATTAAATACTTTCATTTTGTTCCCTTTCTAGCCACCAAGGCTATGCTGGCACTACATACAAGCACTCCAGAGACAAGAGAAATCCTAGGCAGCACCAACATCAGCCTTCAGTGAGGTTTCCTACCAAAGCATCTTGTGACATTTAGGAAGCAATCCATCGCTGCATTATATACACAGCACTTTTGTTTTCATTTCCACAGTGCCTCTGTAGAGCTGTCACCCGGGTGAAGCGTGTTGGATCCCCAGGGTTCAGCAGTGCCACAGAGATCCCTATTGCAGGACTTGCAGGGTAGCTCCTCTGATTGGAAGAAGGAAAAACCTCTGTTCCGAAACTGGAGTTTATTTCACCACTGAGTTCCACTTACAGCTGCGGGTTGTGCTGGGAAACAAATGCCTGGATGTCAGAACACAGTGAAAAAGGAAATGCAGTTTCTGCAAGCAGAAGCCTGGCAGCCCAAGCACCAATTGAGATGATCAAGGATGGGCTTGTGAGTCTCGTTTTACGTCTGTGCCATTTCCAAGTGTGCAGTAAATTTCCCCCCAGCAGATAACCCACTTTAGGGCACATGTCTCCCTCCATTCATCATCCCTGGGCTCCCCTCTTTCCTATTCCACAGGTAATTTCCACACGTGCACCTTCTGCCATTTTCCTTGTCAAATTTCGTTTCTCATTCCAATTAACAGAGCAGAGTTTATTGTTAGTGGTGGCCTTGTACATGCAGATCTTTTCACTGTGGTTTGCCACAGGGTGAAACCTGTCCTTCCCAACAGGTTTCCTGAAAAGGATGAGCATTTCAGGTGAGGAATCACCCAGTTCCTTGTGCACTGTGGTGAAAACAGATTGTGAGTTTCACCGAGCCCTCAGCACCTCACAGACCTGCAGCTCCACTGAGGGAGAGCTGGAGCTGTGACTGCAACCTCTGAACCCAGACCTGGTGCAAACCAACAAAAGCTCTGAAAACCCCAAATGATATCAAGGCCTTCACCTCTTCCAGCAGAAGAAATTTATAAACCCGCAGTCCAACACTTCTGCTTCAGGTATTTACAGGAGGGGTTTCTCCCAAGGCTTTTAAAATGATGTCACCCTTTTGTCCTCTAGGAAAAAGCCACTCTCAGACATTATATTCTTATAGAGAGAATTTAATTCAGGACCTATATCTGGATTTCCATTTTCACTTTACAGTTGATCTGGTTTTTGTGTTACTGTCCCAACTACAGTGTAAACCCTGAGTATGCTGTATGCACAGGGGCAGGGTCTCTCTGCTTACACAGTCAGCTTTCCAAAGGGATTCACAGTGCTAATGCAACCCTAAAGGCAGTTTTAAAGGTTCAGGGCCTCCCTGAATTCAGGGCTGTCACCTGCAATAGCGTCTCGGGGCTGCAGCAACAAGCTTCAGGCTGGGTGAGATTCTGCCAGATTTCCCACAGATCTGGAGGAATCCTGCTGCTTCTATTGAGTTTCAAAACTGCTCTGCACTGAGGTTTGCAGCAGAACTTGGTCCATTCTAACTTCTGTGGGCTAATTCCACCTTTTCTTCTCTTCGGAGTCACATCACTCTTTTGGGGATCAGCTATGAGGGCTGGATTTGCTCCAAAGCACCTGTGGTATTTTGATATCTTCAAATATTGCGAACTCTTCATATTTAAATATACAACTTACAGACAGGGGCAAAGTTTAACTCGCTTTAATCAGCGATGAAATGAACACCGAGCTCACCATAACACTTTGGAAGAGGGTCTTTTTTATGCTGATCATTAACTGCAGCAGGGATATTCCTTCCCAGAGATCTGTTATTAATGACAGCTGAACTTACTGATTTCAATTAACTGCGTTACGTTTATATTGAAATACAGTTGGTGCTACTCCAGGGAAATATAAATACTGAAATGAGAGCTGGTGCCTCCTCAGTTAAAGAACTGCACGAACAAACAGGTTGTGCAGCAACACTGTAGTTCTCCATAGTATGGATGCTGTACCCTCTTTCTCTCTCTTTTAATTTTTTCCCCTCCCCTTTTCCTCTTTCTTGCTGGTAAGAGCATCCCCCTTCACTGCAGCCATCTGATTCTGCTCCCTGCAATGACGATGCCCCCAGGGACTCGTCACCCTCACAGGCCCTTGGCTCCAGGCCTTTTGGCTCCTGAGATATTGGTGTCATCATTTTCTCCCTCTGTGGCCTTTTTCTCATTCTGGCCACGTCGCTGCTGAGGGACATCCAGTGCTAAGCCACCAAAATGGGATTGCATAAACCCTGCACATTAATTAGTTCAATGCATCTCTCTGCTCGGGAAGGAAGGAGGGAACTGTTGCTAATAGCACACATTTTGAAGGAAGTTATGCAGAGCTGTGGGGTTCAAAGAAAAGGAAATGAGAGGGAACGGCCCAGCTCCAGCCTTTTTAATACCAATTCTTGGCTTCAGAGCCTGCAGAGTTTATTACTGAGGGTCTCCCTCCCTGTGTCTCTTCCCTTTTCCTGCTCAGTATCTTGCACTGCCCTTTGAGATCCACGTGCACACTTCTCCCTCTCCTCTCATCCCTCAGTCTCTAGTGTTCAGCAGAACACAAGTTTGTTTCCTACAAAAAGCCGGAGTTGGCGCGCTGTGGAGTGGACCTGGAGCAGTCTCACAGCAGGACAGAAGGATAGAACTGTACAAATCTCCAGCCACCCCAGAACTGATCTTCACTTCTGACAGCTGCCCTGGCACCACATCCTGAGCTGTGGCTCACAGGTAACACCTGAGGTGCTGGCCAAGGGTTTGGAGCATTCCAGATGTGGGGCTGCCTCTGTGCCACCCGCTGGGACCCCTGAGCAGCCTGCTTGGGTCAGCCAGGACACACGTGTGCACATGCATCGGGTCCCAGTCAAGGGACTCTGTGTTCACTCTCTGAGGTTTCTATTGTGTGCAAAACTGTCATTAACTCTCAATAGTGTGATTGCCCTTTATTGATAATGTAGAGCTCAGCAATCCCCAGCCGTGGCTGATTGTACTCGTCCAGAGTGGAAGGAAATGAACCTGCCATCCTTCCTCTCCCACCTGGCTATTAAGGTGTGACACACACTGAAGGCTACACCCACCCTGACCTGCATGTGCCCACAATGGAGAAATCACTCACATCTGCCTCAAGTGACACCCACCAGCTCCACTTAACTCCTTGGGCATCTCTGGTCTGCAAGGGAATGGCTGTAGAACCCGAGGCCACAGATCAAAACACTGCAACTCTTCCTAAAATGCCTGTGTTAAAGGGGTCATGCGTCACAGAGAGGTGACCTTCCGTGAGTCATGGAGTCATTTAGGTTGGAAAAGACCTCTAATACCATTGATTCGAACCATTAAAGCGTGAGATTCAACAAAGACACTGGGCAGATCTGCACAGGCTGAAATTCACAGTTCTGTGGCCATTGCAGGCTGGCATCCTCAAAATAAGAGCATTAAAGTGATCCCTCCACAAATACTTCCCATTACCTTTAGGTTAGGAAGAGAAGCAGCTCTAAGTGTATTTTTCACCCTCAGCCTTGGCCATGTTTGGTGTCTGTGGAAGATAAGGTGGGAGAAGACAGGGGAGAGACTGCAGAGACTCCAGCTCTTGCTGGAACCGTGTCCATCAATCACAGGGTACATTACAACCTAATTTGATGCCAGCTTGTGGCACACTCTCTAACACAGAGACTACAAAGCATAAAATAGAAATCAGGAGCAGAGGCCTCTGGGTTTTGTTGAAACATTATTGCTTGGTCTTGTTTCCAGTGACTGCATCTGTGTAACAACATCACTTCCATACCATGTAATTAGACCCTTAATTTATTAAACAGCAACTGTAGTAAGCAGCAAGTGGGAGATACACTTATCCTCTGACAGGGGAAATATGTTATGGGGGAGCCTGTACTTTTCTGACTCAGCCTGAGCTGCTTCCTAACAGGCAGAGACCTCGAGAGGCAAATGTTTTCTTGGTGCAGACTTTGGACCAGCCCTCAGGAGAGCTGGAGTCTTCCTGTGCTGCCCCGGCACAGGTTTGCTGCATGACCTTGATTGAGTTTCTCAGTGTTGCTGCCTCTCGCTCCATGTGTGAAATGAAAACAATAATCTGGCCTTTCTCCCGCATATTACTTGGCTTGTTCAACTTTTCGTGTCAACATCTCCAGGAAGACGCTGAGCATCTTGTTCTGCTGCTGCCAGGCTCTGAGCACACCGTGCCCCCACATCTCTCTCTGCTCCCCAGTAACAAATGTCTTCCTTTGCAGCAAGGTCAGAGCAGCCGATTTCACAGACTGCCAGGAAAAGGCAGCATATTCCAAAGGTTTGCATCTTCCAAGGTGATAGTCAGGGAAACAAAGCAAATGCCACCATTCCAGACCCTCAGGAAGAAATTGCCTCAGCGTGAAATTCGGCCAACAACAAAAACCTCTCTGTGACAAAGCTGAAAATGATGATAGCCTGCTTACTTGCCCATGGGAAAACACACAAGACCTGGGTCTTCCAGGCTTCTAAGCCTGAGGGTAAAGAAAATGTCATCTCTTCGTTGAAGGCCTGATGTCCTGACAGCTCCAGGGTGTGGAACAGAATGTCCTGCAGAGAGTCCCAGGAAGCCCTACAGAGCAGTTTGGCTGCTGGGGCTTTGGTGGAGCCCTGACCATTCAATGTGTGGGTTTGCACTGGGCTGAGCAGGTCCCAGGAGGATGCTCAGCACCCACGGGAGTCGATGTGGCCAGAGGGAAAGGTTTGTCCCGGGTGCACAAGAACCAAAGCTCCCTTTGATCGCAGGTGCTGGAGGAGATTCAGAGCATAAATCATTCTCATCCATTCTTCCTATATCATGTTAGCTGACCTACATGGTCACAGCTGACCATGCTGGGTAAATAATCTAATGTAATTACAGGGTAAAGAAATGGCAAATTCTCTTCTAAAGCCAAGTAGAGCTTGCATCTATTATTTATTAGAGGCAACCAGCAGAAGAGAGCAGGTTATGTGGTAATTACTTTTTGACCTCCTGGAGGTAATTGCATAATCATTTGCAGAGAATTGCTATTACAGTTGGGTGAATCCTGCAAGCCATTTTATGTGAACAGTCACTGGAATTTTTAAACCAATTTCCATCTAACTATGGAATTCTGATAAGGTCACCCACCACCCAGGTTCCTGAATATCTTTTTCCCTGCCTTTTTTGGGGGCTTTTTGTTCTTCAGGAATTAAAGCAATGAGCTAATGGGCAGCAATGCTCACACCTCTTTGATCAGTCACCCAGATAAGCTTAGCCCAGTCTTTCAGTGGTTAATTGGGTCCAGCAGCTCAGAAGCTGGATGGCCAAAACCTGGAAGCAGGCCCTAAGAAGGCATTTCATAGAAGCTGTCCTACATTTGCCCCAGGTTTAGCTCCATCCTGAAACAGAGATTTGTCACATGTGATTCATAGACTCCTGGACCTTCCTCTCTCTCCATCAGCCAGACGAAGACAAAAACACTAACTCAGAGCAGGCAGCCAGGGTCAGACAGGATGAATCTCACTTTGATTTCTCATTTAGTCTTCTTCACCTCTTCCCCAATTTTACGTGAATTCTGGAGCCAAGCCCTAGAAACTCCAATATTGGCCGTTCTTCCTAAATTCTTGACACTTTGAAATAAATTTACTTATGATTGAGCTGTTACGGTTGGGGTCCCATCTGGAGGTGCAGTATTCCAAGGATCAGGGAGAGCATTGCACAGTCTCTGTGGCACACAGAGCGTGTTTTCCTAACACCCCTCGCAGTCTGTGACTCCCTTCATCTTTCCTTTAGAAGCCATGGGGCTCCTGAGGGCACATCAGAAACCCTCCAGAGAAGTTTTAGCCCACGTGAACTTTCTCCATATTGCTCACCCTGCAATAGTTGAGACCATGCTGTTTTAAAATTTATAGTGTAATTGATTTATTTATAAATCATTCAGCTCTTATTATTTATTAATTCTTCTGTCAAGGTTAATTTGAAATACTTCTAAATAAGGCTCCCTGACAACACCTTTGTTTATGAGATTGACAGCGTGCCAGAGCACGCTTCTCCATCACTTGCAAAGGCAATCTGCACAGGCTCATGTCCCAAGAAAGGTGATCCCGCTTCCTTCCTGGAAAAAGATGCAATGCAAATCACCCACAGGCCCTGCAGTTGTTTGTCATTAATATTTCAGGATCCAACTTTTGTTATCTGGACAGAATTCAGATTAAAATGTCATATGTGAGGAGCGGTACAGTGCACAACTTGCTGCCATAACTTTGAAGCCAGCCAAGCAAAGCACCAGGCAGGAGTTCATCTGCTACGTGTCTGAAATTGGGAAGGAACAGTGAACCGGGGTTTCTCAGATCAACTGAAGTGCAGCAATTACACTTTATTCTGTTGGGGCTGAATATAGACAGAGAGACAAATATTCCTCGTTAGAGGAGTCATCAAGAAACATGATATCTAGAAATAAAGGTAAAAACCGTGGGTGAGAACCATTAGGAACAAAAAGAGCACAAATATTCCAGGTGTATTCTACAGATCTGGGAGATTAGTAAGGGAATATGTCTTACTACCTGTCCTTAATGTTACCTTTGTTCTTTGTCTGGTTAACCTGTGAGCTCCAGACAGCAAAGCTCAGATGTCTTTTAATATCTGGAGGCACCTGGTGGTCCCACGAGGTGGGTGAGAAGCGCAGACTCCACGGGCTTGGCACACGCGCGGGGATGAACAGAGCGCCTTGGCCCCATGGCTGCATTTAAATTACATCCTCTGCGTGTGTTTCCCTCTGAACTGGTAATATTTCAGGTTTCTCTTCCATGACAACAGTTCTGCCGCTGAGAACTGCAGCCAGGCTCCACAAATCCCCGCCGGAGCAGCGCAGCCTGGAGCTCACCTCTTGCTTTCCTGGCTCTCGCAGGAGAGACCCATTTGTCTGTTGCCTTCTCCTGTGCAGCTTGGATGCTTCCCTTAATGTGTTTTTTGTTTGTTTTTTCCCTTACTGAAGGGTGAATTAGCACAAACCTTTCTTGGGGTTTTGACCGGGTTTAATGAACAATTAACGAGCAGGAGTAGAACCAGCACAAATCAGTCTGTGCTGTGCACAGGGGTGGAGGGGGGTTTGCAGGATATCCCAGTGTGCCCAGGCTGTGCTTACTGATTTCTTCTTCTCTGTGCAGCGAAAGTGCCCAGAAAAGTAATTATTTTGACTTCTAATTCAATCTTCCTCTATTTAAATTCTGTTCATTAGAATGGGATTGTGTGAAAGGTACCACGGTGCTCGAAGGCATTAGCTGTCGAAATAGATTCAAAGGGGACATAAATGCAGGATTACACCAAGTAGCTGTAAATTTAAATAATTTAGGATGAGTCCATGTGATCAGTGGGAGCTGGGTGAGATGGCAGTCGAGGGAGGGGGCAGCACCAGGCAGCAATGTGAGAGATGTGAGGGGAGAAAGATGCTGCCACAGACTCAGTTTAGGAATAAAACTGCCCTAGAAGGGGAGATATTCCCATTCAAAACAGAACAGTGAATTCTGCCCCTGCCCATGAGGCTGTGGTACCCAGAGGCGTCATCCTGATCCAAAACAAGTCCTTTTGCATCTCGGTATTTTTATTTAGCCTGCCATATTGTGTCTTCTCTGCTCAGGGTTTTCAAAGTGTGGTAAGGGGCTTGGGAACTGCACTCTGTGGGATGTCCGGTCCTTTGAAATTTTAGGCCTAAAACTTCAAGGTCTTCAAAGCAGGAAAAAATTCCTCACTTTATGTTTGGGGAGCACCAGGCATCACCAGACCCTGGTATCAGAGGTTGGAGGGGTTGGATAACACAAATAAAAATAANAAAAAAAAAAAAAAAAAATAAAAAAAAAAAAAAAAAAAAAAAAGAAAAAAAAAAAGAAAGAAAGGCAGAAAATATGGCACAAGTGCATTTTGAGGTTTGAGGATTTTTACATAAAATTTTATTAAGGCCTAAAATTATGTCCTTTCCCCATAAATATTGTATTAGGAAATTTCACAAAGCATGAAAGTGGCTAGTCACACAAGGTGTTTTGCAAGTTATTCACGTGGCACAAATAAGGGCTGAAATATCAGAGCATGCCATGCATAAGCGATGTGATGAGCCTTATCCTGCTACCCCCAGCACACCTCTGCAGAACAGGAGCTCTGATAACCTTGTGTTTCCTGTACTGCTGTCCCTCGCCCCTCACTGGCCCCCATTCTTCCATATAAAGCCCTCTTAGATAAGAAGAAGAGATGATTATTAAGATGGGAGCAAAAGAGCATCCACCCAAGGAATACCAATGAAGCCATATCTTGGTGCGTGCATAAACTGAGCCCTTTCCCAATAAACCATCAGATACAGGCAAAAGAGTGACAAACAGTAAGTGATTCCTGTCATCAGCAGAATTCAGGTGGGAGCCTCTTGTAATTAGCATTTTCTCCCTGCAAAAGAAGAGATTTAAAGATCTGGTGAGTGCCGAGCACTGCACTGGGGGCAGCAGTGACCTGGGCTGGCAGCAGAGGGACACAGGAGAGCAGAAATGCCCCTTCAGGGAGTGGAGACCTTGCCCGGGGAGTGTGTGATGAGCTCAGGCAGGAATTCGGGGTGGATAAAGAGCCACTACTGAGGGGCAGCTCTGCAGATGGGAGCCCTGGACCAAATCCAGAGCTTCAGGTAAGTGCCCCACAGTGCCATGACCATCAGTTGTGTTGAACACCAGCTCTGGATTCAGCTGCCCTTCAGGTGGTAAAAGGGGAAATGTTGTGTTAGGGGAGCTACAGTGTCACCTGGAGTCAGGTTTAATAAAGCCCTACTGATAAACACCCACAAAGTCCATCTCATTTATCCCAGAGCAGTCCAGATGTCTGAGGAGACAATGGAAAGCAGCCCTTCTCCCACAATCAGCTTGAGAACTCCCAGTTTTTCTGAGGCAGCAGATACACAGCTTCTCTGTGGGAAGGGGAAGAGGAGCAGAGACATCAAGAGATTCCTCAGACCTGACTGTTATCCCTCCAGCCCCACAGTGAGCTCAGTTCTCTGGGCACAGCTCTAGGGGCAATGGTAGGGGAAGAGCAGGCAAGACACTGGGTGCAGTAAGTCAGTAAAATGGCAGGTCCTTAGGGTACCACATTTCCAAGACAGAATTCCATTTTTAGAACTCTTATTTTGCTCATTGTCATTAGCTGTTATTTCCAGCAGCTTCATTTTGTAACATTTTTTTCCACTGGTATCATCAGTCCCCACATCCTGTATTTATTCTGGCCCTGGTTATTTCCCTAATCATTTTTTCCCCTTCTTCCCCCTTACCTTCTTAAGTAATATCCCAGAGAGGTAGAGACAAGATGACCATATGAAACCTGACCTCTTTCAACCCAATTCTATCTCGTCATTTTAAAATTAAAACCAAAAGCTGGGAAGTGGGATGAGTAGATTTATTCCTTTATCTTGCCACTGGCTGGTTGGGTTACCCGGTCAGAACTCCATATCCATCTCCAGTGAATCTGTGATTCTCAACAACCACCGTTTCAATACCACTGTAAGAGGAAAAAATTCAAGAACCAGGACCAAAATGTGCATGTGCCCACCCAGACTGGGGGCCAGGCTTTACACCCCCTTTAAGACAGTTCATTACTTTGGTTTCAACCTTGAACCTCGGCCGTGGCTGTCCCCTCCCAAGCATGGCTGCTCTGCGGTTCTCTGTGTTCCTGAAATGACTCTAAATCACACATCGTGAGGTGGAAAAGATCATAAAGGAACAACAAAGGATCAGCAAACATAAAATAGAAGAATGGCAGCCTCCCCACCTTACACTGCAAAAATCAAAGGGAGTTTTCAAACAGCCCCATTTCCAGTCAGCTGGAGGTTTAATTCACACAGTAATTTACTGTGTCTGCACTTTTTCTGCCCCCCCACTTCCTCCTGCTCTTCTTTTGCTCAATAGTTACTTTTTTCTCGGCCTATAATAAGAGGAACCTAATGCCCAAGACTTACATGCAAATAAGCTTTTCCCTCCAGTGTGTGCTGGGCAGAGGAGGAATGATAGGGGAGATTCATGGAGGGAAAAAAAGCCATTTATTGCAAAGAGCTTTTGTATAGTAAAGTAATTCTAGTATTTCAAGGGAAGGGGACAAGTTCACAGAGAATATTACGCCAACTGAGACTGTTTGAGTCTGCAATTTTCTTTGCATGCTGTTGGGGCCAGTGATGGCTCTGGATTTGTGGGTGTCTGTATCCAGCCTGGCATTTCTGTTCTCAGGGCACTTCAGCAGCAGCTCTGCCTTGTTAACTGTTTCCTCTTCTGGTGGGGGAGGTGTTTTCCTGGGGATTTTTATTAGATAATGGCTCAGTGGGAAACTGAGCAGAAGAAACATTTTCATAATTGATGGCTCAATTTCAGTCCTGAAAACACTCAATGGCTTTTTCAGCCTCACTAACACTGGAAATTATTAGAAATTATAAACTGAGATGTGGCTGGAGCATATAAAAATGGACAAGTACTAAAAACCATAGGCTTGACAGGTTTCCACATGGAGGGGAGGGGAAGATGTGTCCAGGTTCTTGCAGAATTTCAAAGCATTAAGCGTGAGAATAACTTTTTTTTTGGAGGTGGGGGGAGCAGGGGGAAGAGTGCTGGAGTGCAAAGGTGCAGGGCTGTGTCAGAAGGAGCTGTGAAGTTGATCAGTAAAGAGTAATGAAGTTTAGAACACAGATCATCGTCGAGGGATTCCAGAGAGGTCTTCCAAAGGTCTCATCACCTGAGACAGACCAGGATTGTCTTATTCTCTTCCCCTCTCTGTGAGAGCTCCTGGATTTCGGGCTCAGCTCCCAGAGGAAGAGCTGTGATGTTCTGTGTCTGTTCACAAGCACAGGGAAGGACCATCAGAGAGGGGACCTGCAATTCTGAGCCAAGGAGCCAAGCAGCAAACATGATGGGACATAGAAAGGCCTGCATTAAACCCTGATGCAGCCAACCCAGAGTTAATTCAGAGTTTTTATGATTAGATGCATAACTTTTCAGTTTAGTATTTCTACAAAGGCATCAACCTGAGGGGTCACTGATTAATTTAAAAGCATGAACTTTTTTGCCTTTTTTTTTTTAAGTAGATAGCTGCAGGTTTGGCTTTCTTTTAATACAAATGACCTTATTTGGATCTGCTGACATTAGAAAGCATTGCAGGCATTCTGAATCCAGCATGGAGGCAGAGAAAGCAGAATATTCCATTAGCTCATTTTATGAGTTCTATTTAAATTGGGAAGAAAAGAAAAAAATAGAAATAAATAAAAGGAAAGGAAAACAACTACAGTCATAAGAGAGGATTTGCTGGTTCTCTGTCCCCTAGCATCCTCCCCCTCCTCCCTTTTCCCTCCTCCCATTTCAGTCGCTCCAGGGACTTGCGGCAGCCATTGGATTAATGGACACCTAATGCCATCTCTGCTTTACAGCCTGGAAAGTCTCTTGCTTAGTTTACATTGATTTTTCTTTTGTGATGCATTTGCAGAATGTGAGATACCGATGGCGGGAAACATAGATAAAGGGGGGAGACGGGAGAGAGAGATACATCCTCTGCCTCCTGCTCCTGGAAACGCTCCGAGACTTTGGAGCCTGCAGATACTTCCAGCAGCGAGCACCCACTTACTCTTTCCTGCCATCCTAGAGGACACAGGAAGGTTAGCAGTGATAATCCCTCTCTGGTGGGCTGGTGTTGTCCATCACTCAGAAACAGACAGGGAATGCACTGCTTTACAGCAATTCCCCGTGCATTCAGGTCTCTCTTGGGTGATTTGGCACTGTGCTCCTTTTTATTGCAGTTTTGTTTTTATTATAATTGCTGTTGGCGGGACTGAGGTAATTCCCAGGGTCTTCCATAAATGAATGGCCGTGATGGCCACGCTCAGGAGGAAGTTAATCCCTGCCTTCCTGGCAGTGCAGAAGCCACCCTGGTAAATGCAGAGGGGCAAACCTCACAGGTCTGAATGCGATCGCAAGGGGAGGGCTGGGATGAGCGGGTTGTGAAATTAGGATTTTCCTGAGACGTCAGCTCCTTGTGCACCACTCAGCATCACAGCCCAGTGCTTCTGCTCCAGCCAGGGAAGGGAGCTGCGCTTTGCCAGACCTCTCTGCAGAGGGAAGAGGTAGGAGTGGGAGCACAGCCCACATCTCCTTTCAGTGGTATCACTCTTCCTCCTAACGAAGCGCTGAGGGGAGGGAATGCTGCTGTCCCCTGCGCCTTCGGGGTGAAATGACCACGTCAGCAGAGCAGATCACAGCAGCTTGGGCAAGACCAGTGGGGTGGAAAGATCTCCACGAGCTGCTCGCAATCCCCAAATCCTCGCCAGTAACTTTGCAGGACTTGACAGCTCTGCACTCTTTTGTTTATTAGAACCATCTACAGGTGTCACCCGTCAGCAATACAGCAAAGACCGATGATCTCTTAGTTAAGATGCTAAATGCAGCCTAAACCAGGCTGGCATTGGTAACAGTGACAAAAACACAGCGTTGGAGCACCCAGAAGGAAAATGACATCCTGAGACCACGTCTCTCTCTCATCTTCAGCACCTTTGGTGTCAGCTCTATAAAGCTGTTGGAACAGAAGATGGAGGGAAGGCTGGGGGTGATGCTTAAAGCAGCCCAGCACCACCTGGGGTCCATCTTCTGCCGGCTCAGTGTGTGGGTGAACCCTCTGAAGACAGAGTTCTCTCTCAGCCTGCTCTGGATGTGGGATCTTTAAGGGTATTAAAGGTGCCTCAGCAGACAGCTTGGGCTCCCTGTGAGGCACCAGCTGAAGGGTGTAGCAGACAGAGAGGGAGGAAGGCTGCTGCCAGCCCGTGTCGTTTTCCCCCTGCTGTGCCACCCATGCCAGCGAGTGACAAGTTGTGCCCCAGGAGCTGCAGGACCACTTGGCTGTGAGTGCTGGTGCTGCTCAGGTGGCTCCAAAGGCTCCTCCTTTCCCTTCAGCCACCCCACGGCTCAGTCTCATCGCCACAATCCCCCGGCACATCGTGCCAGCAGCTCCAGGCAAGTGGGTCACGAGGTTTTTCTTCCCAGTCTGAGCTCCCAGTTCCAAGCAGTTCTTCTCACTTTGCCACGGAAGGGAGTAAATTGTTGTTCAAACGAGTGCGACCCTGGGCTTGGCTGTCATCAGGACAGCTTTTTAAAAGACATTTAATGCTTAATATGGAGCTCTTGACAGAAATGAGCTGTTCCTTGCAGGGCTCCTGACAGAGTGCTGGAGAGTCTCAGGAGGAAAGAAGGAGATTTATAGGAAAGGAAGTTTTGTGTTACAGGCAAGGGAAAAAATAGGAATGTGGCTCTTAAAAGAGAAAAAAACCCAGGAAAATGAAAGGAACCCTGTTGACAGGTCCTGTTTCCCATGTAGCTGAATAAAGAGACTTGCAAACATTGAGATTAATCTTGGGAAATAACTACTACCATAAGTTTTCATTGCAAGAAATTACATGTTGTCATCATGATTATTTATTTATTTTTACTCCAGTTAATAACTACATTCAGGAAATTAAAAGGAAAAATACCATGCAGTTCTGTCAGGAAGACTGAACTAACAGACCAGCAACCGGGGAGAAATGGGATGCGTATCTCAGCAGCATTGCTTCTTTTCCCGTGCATATTTTCCCATTTAAGGGAACCTGGTTTTGTTTTCTGTGTTTTGCAAGGTTTTTCTCAGGTCTCTGTACAAGTTTCAGCTGTTTGTGGTGGATCCTGAAAAACTGTAGTTTCTTTTCTTCGGCTTTCAAAATTCTGAAAATTTTAGGTTTTATTTATTATTCACCTCTTCCGTTGTTTAACTCTGAACAAGAAGAATTAGGAAGTGCTTTAGCTGACTGACTGCACAGTAGAACAGTGAAGAGAGAATTTTCCAACAGTCCGAAGTCTAAAATCTTTATCATCCTGTGGAGTGAATCCTGAAGGATAAACCAGTAGGAAGAAATCTTTTGAAGCACTTTTGTTGCCTTAACACTCTTCACTTCAATGGAAATCTGACCTCTAAACTCTCCAGGTGTACTTTGCACCCTACATCCATGCAGTGCTGGGTTCAGACACACTGAAAGAAGAGGCTTTTTTATGAAGATGATGTACTGCCATGTGTTCAGTAGTGACCTGCAAAGGCTCTGAGCTGCTCCAAAACCTCTGCAGCCTGGGAGGTGGCCACAAGAAAGGCTGAACGATGCAGAGACTCTGAGATGGATGCTGCAGACTGCCACCCCTTCCCTGAAGGGGTACCATGGGAACCATGCTGAATTTCCTCTCTTAGGAACCTGTCCTGGAATCATCACCACTTTATGGAAAGCCCCCAGACTTTCTCTGCCAGAGAGTGAAGATGTTTAGAGATTAAAACGCCTGGCAAGGGTGGGATGTTCACAACCCCAAGCAGGCAGAGAAGGGGGGTCTCAGAGGGATTCACAAAGATGGATGTAATCTAGGAAGGGTGGGACTATGAGACTGCTGAAAAAGCTGTTAGCAGGGAAACCTTCTAACTTTCCCAGCACTTCTGTGAGATTTCTCTCCTTCTCTCTTTTTTCCCAAGCAAAACTATTAGAAACAGTTCTAGGAGTTTTTGTAAACTAATTAGTATCGTGCAGCTGTGTACTTTGTTTTGGATTTCTTAGGAGATATTTCAGGATGAATGTTTTGAGGAATTGACCAATGGGTTTGGTAGGTGGCTAAGCTCGAGGTCGAGTCCCCTCCTGCAGCTTTCTGTGAACATCAGAAGCAAGAAGCAAGCTACATTCATAGAGCCGTTCTGTATGTTAATAAATAGTTCATTTGCTTTGCCTTATTCACCCTGGACTCCATGTCGTTGTTAATGAAACTCTGCGACAGGACTGTCCCTGGCAAGGAGCAAGGGAAGAGAGAGAAGGGGAATCTCCTTCTGGCAGTAACTGATTGCACACAGGGCTGATCTCCTGCTCTGGACTGCCCACTGCAGACCCAGAGCAGAGGGACAGACCTCAGGAATGCTCCCTCAAAAAACTCAATGAAGACCAGAGGAGCCACCAGCCTGAGCAGTGAGTGCTTTTCCTGAGGAGCAGAGGTTTGTCCTTGCACTGCCTGAGCCATCCAGCCCAGCCCAGGCTGCAGCAGCCCTCAGCACAGCCCAGGCCAGCTGTAATGCTCTTTATTGTTTTATTTTTACCACAAGAGCACCTCAGAGAAATAACTGAGGATCAACACTCTGTCACATTAAAGAACTTAAAGGGAAGTGAGTAGAAAGGCTCGACTGTGCCCTAGAGATCCTGCAATTTAATTGAAATTCCAGGAACACACCCAGATTTGAGGAAGGGCTCAGTTTATTAGATTATTCCACAAACCAGTTTTCTCATGTTCATCATGAGAGAAAGTTTCCTCTTCACCTCTGTTTTCTAAGTAAAATCCTGCTTTCTTCCTTTTTTCTTCTCCAAACACAAGAGGAAAAGAGAATGAAAGGTGAGAGCTGATTGAGTGAGCAGCAGCAGGGGTAACAAATGACTATTTATCAGTGTTCCTCTTCTTTTACAGCACATCAATTGTGAAGCTGCTGGCAGAGGTCTTGCTGTAACTGCTGGAAGAACCTCCAGGAGCTAATAATTTTATGTTCAGGCTTATGTAAAACCAGTTTTGATTAATTACTGATGCAAAGTTAGGAAAATGAACATTCACTCTGCCTTGGCACAGCCCTGTCCAACAAAGCTGCTGCCATTCCACCCCCATTCCTGACAGGACCTCTTCGATAGCGGGGGCAGCCTGGGCTCCTCGTGGGGAGTAGCAATGCCCTTTGGAGAGCTTGTTCCCAGGTTTCTCCTGAAATCTAGGAGCAACCAAGCCAGGCAATGCCAGCTTCTCTTATCTTCCTCAGGCAGAAGTGCTCCATATCACCTTTTGCACTGAGCTGGACAAATATGCCTGGGTGGTTTTTTTTGTTTTTTTAACTTTTAGCTGAAGATCAGTGCCTGAAATCTTCCACTTATTTTGCTATTGCTTTATTTTGCCAATACTTGGCTGGGACTCAGCTGAAGGCGCAGTGTTCCCACGTCCAGCACAGCACTCCTGTGGGTTCCTGAACAATGTGTGCATGGAGAGCAGCCTCCACAATAACTGCTTAGCAGCTTCAATCCAATTCCCTGTAATTAAATAGGTTCAGCAGCACAAAGGCTGCAGAAATGGCTGCAATCTCACACTGGACACGCAGCTGCAGAGCTGCAACGTGCTTGTAAAAGGTGCAAAAAGGACATTTAATGTCTTTCGAGTGGATGTTGCCCCTTGAAATGTAAAAGTATCTGCAGTGCACATCTCTCAAAGGGCAGCACAAATGTCTTGATGCCAACACAAGGGAGTCCCAGGGATAAATGCACACCGCTGTTTTGTGCACATCTGTATTCCTGTCCCATGTCAGACACACACAAACCTCCTTTTCCATTCTGCAATGTGATTTTTTTGCCTGGCTCCATGTCCCCTGGGGCGTGTGGGGCTGCACTGGTCACAGTGGGAGCTCAAGGGGTGGGGAGAGGAGATTTAAGCAAACAGCCCAAGTCATCTTTCCCATTAATGAGCCTCTCATACAGCCCTGTTCTTCCCTTCATTGCTTTCGTGTCCTTTCCAGAGTGATGCCATTTTACATCCCGCCGCCTTTTATAAGCTCCTAATGTCCAATACAGATAGTTTCTTATCATCTTTCTCTTTTCAGCACTCCTGGCTTTCCAGAACCATTTTCTAAGGCCAGCTCTTTTACAATGGTTTCAATTCTTAGCTCTTCACTTTTCCAATTGTTCTTTACAGTTATGGAGGGTGGGTGACTTAAAAGCGCCCTGGCTCAATTCAGCTCCCCTTGAACTCACTGGTACAGAAAAACTGAACTGAACATTTCCATTGATTTTGACAGGGGAAGAGGCAAGTGCATTGGGCTTTAGGTATTCCTCCCCTTGATGTTTTCCTGTCACCCTGTTCCCTGTCATTAGCAGGCTTTGTGCCACTGCTCCCAGGTCTGCGAGGAAGTGTGCTCCTATTTTCACTCCCTTCCCCACCCGTCCGTCTCCAGGCTTTAACGTGATTGAATTTCCCTTTCTGAGTTTTGTAAGACTGTAGCCCTGTCTTGTGGCACAATTAAGACTGCTTTGTAATGGAGTTTGCTGAGAGTTATTCTCAACCCGAGCTTCATTTGCCTGGGAATACATCATAGACCCCTATTATGCAGACACCACCTGCAGCCTCACAGCCGAGCAGGTTTCTTCGTTTGGACAGTCAACACTATTACCCTCAGAACCAGAAGCAAATTTTTAATGAGAAATTTTCAGGTAAAAGTTTGCTTGGCATTATAATTAACATGAGTTTCATGTATGCACTGTTCTGTTAGAGGAAACTAAATTGAAGCAGGTTATTATTGAGTTTGTTGCTTCTCCTTCTCTTTCCTGATGTCCAATTTGGAGTGAAGCAGTGGAGAGTGTGTCTTTAACCGGGCTGTGGATGGCAGCAGGAGCTTTGTCCCACACCTACAAGCAGTGATAACGAGTTCACCATCATCTCTCCAAAGTTAGACCCATATCCTCAAAGGCCAGCCTGGGGACCATCCTGCTGACTTTCCATGAAAAATTCACCCTGAGAGCCACACGGTTCTCCAGACAAACAGAGACGACTCCAGCCAGGAGGCAAACCCTTAGTGTGGTCCCACCACTTGGGTGTTTCATTCACCTTCAATGTCCCCCCATGCAGCAAAACCCTGGACTGGACCTTGGGTAGGAACTGCAGTGGTGGAGAGAGGCTGCCCCAAAAAGCCATCCCTGGTGCCTTTCCCTCTTGCTGTTCTCACGGAATACACCCCAGACAGCAGATCCCTTCCCTGAACTCAGGTGCAAACTTTAAAAATGGCTTGTGAGGTGTTATTGATTGCTCCTCTCCAGGCGGTTGTGCCAGACTTTCTTCCCAATGCCCAAAATTATGTCTGAAATCAGTTTAGGGAATGAGCAAGTCTTTTAATTAAAACAGTCTGTTATGATGAATCTGTTATTACAAAGTCTTACCTATGTAAAACATTAATAATACAAATTTCATTTGTTTATGTCAGCACCAAGCATTAATTTTTAATGGCAAAACGTATGAGTTATGAAAGGCATTAATGCAAAACAAATCACCAACTGAGAAGGGAAAGGAAATCCATTTTTTAGGGTAAGCAGTGGGAATGAAATATTATTGAGGTTCTAACCCAGCAAAAAAAATATTTCTTAGGCCTCTAAGAGCAATTAAAAAAACCCTGGGTTTTATCATCATGCTTCATATTAGTTCTATACCCAGTGAAGTTTGTGTCCATGTCGTCCAGCCCACACCTTGATGCCCTCTCTGAGGAAGCCTTCCACACAAAATTACTCTGATTGCCATGCAGGAGACATGGAAGCAGATTGAGTACGTGTGGCATAATAAACATCTCTGTGCTGCAAACGGGGGAGATCACAGAGAGCCCAGAAGTGCTTGTTTGGTGGGCCAAATTCATCATGGATGTAAATGGGAGACACTCTGTGAGGACTCATTCCTGCTTGTACCAGGCATAAATTAGTTCCAGTTGTTAACTGCCAACTCTACCCTACATTTTAAGATTAAAATTCTGCAGAATAACTCATTTCAAAATGGTCTGGGAGAGTATTGGTGGTGCTGGGCTGGTCCTGGGTCCAGGCAGAGCTGTTGAGAAATTGTAGCTTTTGGTCAGATTTTGCTTCTGGAGCACCTGGCATGCCTGCACCAAACCCTCACCTTCACAAAGGTGTCACAACAGGGAAATGCTGTCAACCCCTGGGCAGAAGCAAGATGGAAAATCCTCAAGTGCTTGGGGACCAAGTCTCACTGGTAACTGGCCAGCCCTTTAGCTGGGTTAAAAGGGGTTTGGGTGTCTTGTCCTTTACCCTGTTAGGAATCTCCCTGATTTGCAGTGAGACCATCCAGATGTGGACAGTGGGGCCGTGTGCCCTTCTCTCACCAGAGTCCTGTGGGAACCATGGCTGGAAGGGCTTTGGGGAACATCCATGAAGCCTGGAAATAGCATCTGTGCACAGCACAGGCACATCTGGGCCCAAATGGTTGTGACAACAACAGCAGGAGGCTGGAATTTTGTTCTGCAACAATGAGAGGACAGACAGCAGATTCCAGAGGTGGGACAGCGTGAGCGTGGCAAAGCAGGAGTCAGGCATCACTTGGCTCCTGCTCAGAGGGCTTTCAAGAGCCACACAGGACATTGCCCTGGCACAAGGTAATTAATTTATTTACAGCAAAAGTCTAGCTGTGGCTGTTACAGGACTGCTACAGAGCTAGAGAATGGGGCCACCATCTGTTTTCAAGCTCTGTGGAACTGTGCTTTGCCTTTTTTCCCTAGTTCAAACTTCAGCAAAATAAGCAACATGTCTTGTAGCTCCTGTCTCTCTCCCACACTCTTCCTTTCTCCCTTTCTATCTTCTTCCTTGTCTCAGTCTAAAAAAGTTGCTGATATTAGCAATAAAGCAAGAATTTAATATCATCCAACAGGGTGCTACAACAAACTGCCCCTTGGTTCCATCGATTCCACGGGCCTGAAATATGGGAAGGCATCTAAGGGGGAAGAACACAAGATGAATTTTGCAGCTGTAAATTCAGTAATATTGGATTTCTCTGAACAAGCGTCAGGGCTGTGTTGTGCCTGTCCCTCTGATGCCACAGGAGCTCTGTTAGCTCATCAATAGATTCCTGTTGGGGGAAGGTTCAGGGCAGACCACGGTATTTCATCTCAACAGACACATGTGACACATCCACTGCTCCGTGTCTCTGATAGAGACACACACTCAGCCTGAGGGAAACAAAAGCCTGCCTGGGAGCAAGGTGAGGCTGCTGCCTCAATCCCAGCATCCACAGGTGAGGTGACGTGAATCCGGGCAGGGTTGTGGCTGCAGGGGAGAACTCGCTGTGCCAAGGATCAAACACATGATATGAGAAGCAACTGCAAATATTTGGGATGCATGGTGCTGTAATCCGTTATTTCTTTTCACACACCCACCTTTCCCTGCAAGTATCCATTCAACAAGACTATAAAATAATCAAATCTTAGGCTTTTTCTGCTCTGTGATGTTTAGAAAGTTCATTTTCAAAGTTCATGGCTTGAGAAATGAGATTCGTTTCACCACCCAGCACTCAAAAGTCCATCAACTTGCTTTGCCCTTCCTCTTGAGGGGAAGAGACCATATCATACCAAAAAACTTCCTTACAGCTTCTCAGTCTTGCACTTTTCTCAGCATTTCATTCATATTAAAAATGAAATAGGCTCCATGCCATCCTCTTACCCCTTGAAATTAAAGCCAGAGGAGGAGCAAAACACTTCTTGGCTTTGTTCTACCACTTTAGGAGTTGGCTTGGACCTTCAGCATTCTTTCATTAGAGATTCTGTCTAATTTAAAATTACACATAACATGACAGGGATAGTGCCTGCATGTGGTGCCGAATAGTAGTATATGCAATAAAAGATGTTTGCCTTCTCTTTAGCAAGGATAATCTGGTTATTAACCATCAGTTCTGAAGGTGAAGTCTTATGGCCAGGTCCCTGAGCCAGGCACAAAGGTGATGGGCTCACATTTGTTGCAGGAACAGCATCATAAAAGTGTTGTTCAGGGTGATTTATCTCACGTTAAAATGAGATCAAAAGCCCCGTAGTGAACCAACAAATTGAAAAGACAAAACCATGCGTTTTTGGTGCCATTTTTCCCAGAATCTCAAAAGGAGGGGTTTTTTTCCTATTTCTTAGAAATGGGAGTGGAGAGTGGGGAGAAATGAGCAGTTTCTGGCCTGGGTTGCTCAAGGCACAGACTTCCTTGAAAGGCAGCACAGCCTGGTCTTCACATGAGGAAGTTTGTGCATAATCAATAAAAAGAACTTGAAATATACTTGAGAGAGGGAAAGGGTCAGTGTTGATAACAGTTATCCTTCTTTTTATTTATTATTAACACCTGCTTGCTGGAACTCCAGCATCAAGAAATATGGAATAGCAGGCAAAACAGAGACTCCTCTCTCCACTCCCATCCTCCTCTACCTGCCCGGCTGTTTTATTTTCCCTCTGGCTCCATCTCTTGCAGGCCATTGTTACTGGATCTCCTGGGATTGTGCCTAAAGAAGTTTCCAAATCAAGCTGTAGTCAAGATTCTTTTTCTGGAACTGCCAGAGGGAAGAATTGTGGTAAGGGCTGACAGGGTTTTCAAAATTTCCCCATCTCCCAGTGTGGAAAAGGCCCCCATTCTCCTGCCACAAGGCAAAGGACAGGATATGTCCCTTGCCACAGTGTCTGGTGACAATTTTTGTCCCAAGCCTGGATGTTTGTGATGTAACAGGACCATGTTTTGAGAAGGCATGTAGGACATATAAACATCTGATGTGTGTTTTTAATAAAAAGGGTTGAACCTGTGGTAGGAGATGTCCACCTATAATAAAAACCTTTCTTAAATCTAAAATAAGGTGGTTTATAAACCAGGAACGTCACAAGAGAACCAAATAAATGCCTTTAAAAATTATATCCTTCTTCAAATGAAAAAGATCAATCAGCCTATAAACACTGTGGGGTTCTGGTGGCTGGTTTTGATGGAGGTAGGAAAAGAGAGTCCCTTGATTTGGGGGAACTTTTTACCCTACAAGCTCTAAGAAGCCCAAACCAGTCAGGAGCACTGACAGCTTGTGAGTGAAAAGTCTTTACTGCTGGTACCAAGAAATTTATTTACATTTTGCAGCACTCTTACGTGGGTGGGAATTTGAAAAAGTCAAGTTTCCTCCTCTGTTATCCTGGATCAGTGCTCACCTGGTCAACCTCTTGCTCTGGCAGGGAAGCTGCCCCCAGACTTACATCCTCTACTTTCACTGGTGCCAACCCCCAAATCCAGGTTTCTCCCTCAGCTCTTTCACACAGAAAAGTGCTCCCATGGAAAGTGTTTGCCAATAAACATCTCCAGGTTTGCTTCATTCAGTTATAGCCCAGAATGATTTATTATAGTTATTTCAACTGTCCCAAACCTTTGGCTCACAAATTATTCTTTTTATTCTTTAATATTATTATTTGTATTATTGTAACTTCTGGTTGCAGCCCAGAACAAGGATGTGCTTTGCATTTTTCCCTGAGTGGGTTGTCTGTTATTTCACTGAGGGGTCATACATGTATAAGCTGCATTTTTCCTGTGTAGCACAGCTACAGTTACCTGTGCAGATACACCTGAATTCACAGGAAGAGTCAGTATTTGTTCACATGGATGCTTCAGAATATTAATGTGAGTTTAAAGTGTTTGATTTGGGGTATCCACATTGTGAACCGCGGGGTCTCAGATTTCTCCCCTCCTCTTATCTTACAAACCATTGCTTTTAACATACCCCTCGGCACTTCTTCCATCTGACTCCCACTCCTACATCACACTGAGGTGTCCTGGGTTGGGTTTTTCTGTGAAGAAAGGAGGACAGGTCTGCCAGGAGCACATTTGTGACCAAATCAGCTCTTCGGACGTGCGTTCTGAGGCAGTGGTTGCTACAGAATTTGTTTTGCTCTAATTACACCCACACCTATTTTGCTGTGCCTTGAAATCAATTCCTATATCCCTGTGACAGCCAAGGGGAGCCTCCCTTGCCCTCACTGTGCTGTGGACCAGACCCCAACTAGCACATGAAATTTTCAGCATTTAAATAAAAAGCTGTTCAGCCAGTGAAACACTGTGGTTTCAGATGCCATTTGCTACTCAAAAACATGAAAAGCACCCTTGCTTTGAAATGGGATCTTGCCCATAATGCGATTTCAACCCTGCTGTCTATTATATAGCGCTTACTCTTAGCTTGAATTTTTACCAGCAATTTAAAAAGAAAAACCAAAAAAACCTATTCAGTTTTAATCATAGAAAGTTTAAAGCAATTTTTTATTAGTGCATAACTCTAAAATACCACTTTGGAATGAAGAATTATCTCTCAAGCACTTACTAGATAGGCTTTACTTTACTGTTAGTTAATCTGACAGTGTTTTATTAATAACCAGCCCTTTTCATATTGCTATTATGCATTTTTTTCTAATAATGCAGTTTATATCTCTAGCATCACCATTATAAAGAAGACTGTGAAATATCTCTGAGATTTGCTGTGTTGGAACAAAGAAGATAAATATTGCTAACAAATCACAGGCACTATTTCTTGTTGAATTTCCTTGCTGTTAATAAACAATGAAATATTTAATACCAATTTTGGGAAATATTTTTTTTAGGTGGGAATCTGATTACGGTGTGGTCCACATCCACCATAAGGGAAGATGGAGGGAGTGGGTATTCTTGTTTTATTATTTTTCCATCCTTGTTCATGATTCATTGTTGGAAACCACCCACAGCTCTCTGCCTGTTTTGGCCTTCATTTCAGAACTATTCTGTAGTGGAAGTGGAAAAGGCAGAAGCTTGAATGGGCCTCTGTTTCAGGTTTTTCATCCCGAGATACAGAGCACAGTCTTCATTCTTCGTTCATTTAAACCCGGGCCAGAAAGTAATGGTAAATAACTTAATTATCACGTACAATTCAATAAGTTTATGCAGGTCTGTGGCAAGCCTGTTTATTGTTACAGAACTCAACTCAATTCACTTCTCTTGTGATTCACACCAGCATAAGTGAAAGAAAAACAGGCTACTGAAGGAAATCCAGTCACAACGCAGGGGCTTCCAGCCAACATTAACCCCGACTGCTGAGCACTCAGGACATTTGTGTTATTTCATTGTCTGCAGTGTTTGCAGTCACTCCCCTGGAGTATAATCTGCAGCCGGAATTAACACCTTATTTACACCTTTCTCCCGCTCATTGAGATTGATGTGGAGTAAAAATGGTGCTGATATCGATGTTTTCCTGCACTCTGCTGGGCAGTGTTTTCAGCCCTGCTCACTGTGCGGCTGTCTGCTGTTCCCACCCTTCCTCTGCTGCCTGCCTGGCCACTTTCCATTCCTCTCAACTCTGATCAGGCTTTGGAGAGTCACCTGTGGGTGCATCTCCCATTTCTCACAGAAACCTAAATAAATGTGTTCTCCTTCCGTGCTGATTTCCAGGAAAAACTTGCCCCTCTCCTCATATTGCTTTGGACCCCTCTCCTGAGTAGCCAAGTGCTGCTTTGCACACCTAAAAATCTGATGGGACATCGTTTGCCTGCAATCATGTAAGAGGTCATGGCAGGGCTGAGACTCCAGCAGATTCCTCGTCCATTCATTGGAACAGAATTTGGGTAGACTTGTAAGTAATTGCCAGTCCCTCTCGTTTCCTCCTTTTAAGGACAGTACCACCCACGGGAACTAATTTTGATCTCACAGGTCAGAAATGAAAGTTAAAAACCATCCAGCCAAAAAAACCAAAAAAAGTTTCTCAGTTTCTCTGAAAACATCCTGGTGATTTTGCATGTTTTGGCCAAGTCAATAAACCATTTCTCCAGACTGTTGCTTGTCGTTAGCCGGTGGCCG
>VXBT01008056.1:268233-297404 GCA_013400235.1 Oriolus oriolus | reverse complement strand
GAGTACAGAGAATACAGAATTTGGAAAATATAAAAGCTAAAACCTAAGGCATCACCAGGGCTGCTCACACCCCGGCTGGCTACTTCGACACACCGACGGCAAAGAGACAGGAAGGGTCTTTGCTTGGGATTCCATCGAGCGATTTATTCCAACCCCTCCAGTGAAGGACTGGGGCAAAGACTTCGAACAATGGAATGTCTGGGGGTTTTATACAGGGGCGGGGAGAACACCAGGGACCAATGGTCTGGGGGCACAGGGGCGGTGCATGGGCAGGGCTGGGGTAAGGGGACAACAGGGAAACTGAGGCAGGGACACAGGGACAGGGCCAGTGGGAGAACGGGGAGGGAGGAGCCCTCTGGACCGGAGTCAGGAAAGGGGCAGGGACCAATCCAGGGAGCAGAACTGGGGTACCTGCTCACTGGCTCCCACAGTTGCTCACCTAGATGTTCTGTTGTGCCCATAAAGGGTGAACTCTGTTATAAATATTTATTTTAAAAACCAGTTCTGCAGAGGCCAAACTGCCTGCCATTTCCTTCAGCGCAAACCCTCCCACTGACTTCAGTGGGTGATGATTATTAAGACTGAGTTCTTACCACATGAAACCCATGAAACTCTAAGCTTCCCAAATCAGACATATGTGTAAAACCAGAATCTCCATCTTGGGAGAATGAGGTGAGTTCTGCAGGGCATTTTAATGCCAGGATAGATAAGTGAAATTATAAATGGCTCAAGCCAATATTTCATTAAACCGGCTCAGAGATTTATGGACCCTCAAGAGCATGAGGGTGTTTCCACCTTTGAAAACATCAAAGAAAATCAGAGAAATAACTTTTCAGTCTAATCCTCCTGACCAAAAGCCCTGCTGAGTAGTCTAAGCAAAGAATAAACATCAACACAAAATGGGAGCTGGCTGCTGAGAGGAAGGTTTGATCCAGAGAGCTGGATGAGCACCAGGAGGAATGATCAGTAAAAAAGGAATTCCACTGTATTTAATTTAAGTATCCATTTTATCTGTTCCTTATCAACAGCTCTATTGACAAAGTCTTCATTGCTTCCTAATTGTTTGTCCCAGTTTTTTGTGCTTTTCTGCAGAGGGCTAGTTTGAAAAGAGTTCAGTGGCTCCTCTGTGTTATTTGTAACTCAGCCATCATTGATTTTATTCCTTTTCTAGTTTATTAAAGGGCCTGTTTTATCTCTTTTAGAACTCTCTCCACACACTCCCCAGCATTTACTCTGTTCTTTAAAGCTCTTTCTTATTCAAAACTGTCATTAATCTGTTCCACATACTTTGATCTGCCTGGTATCTTCCACTTCTTCACTTCCAGCCCTCAGCAGCTTGGAGAGTAAACAGCACAGCTCTGAACCCTTCCTGCTGGTGAAAGCACTGCTGGGAGGCTGTTCCAGCAGAAACTGGACCAAGGAGTTCATCTCACTCAGAAGCCTTAGTGGTGTTTATCTGGTCTGTCTCAGGCAGGACCAGAACATCTCTTTTCAGGTATCAGCCTGCAGGGAGCACATGTCAAATGGCATCTTTGCCTACAGTCACATCACTCATGGAAATTTGTACCAGTCGAGGCAGGAAATCTCTCTCCCCTCTGCTGCGGAGAGGCTCAGAGATAAGGAGCAGGGGTTTGTGATCTCTCAGGTGAGAACCACTACCAACATCCAGTGTAAGAGCTCAGCTCTTCACTCAGAATCATTATAAGCAAACAGCCCAGGGAACAAGGCCCTGGAAGCTGATGCAGAAGGATTTCAACAGACATTCCTGTGTGACATCCTTAGCATCCATGGTTTGAACCTCTGGACTATTGTGTGCAGTGCTGAGAAAGGACACCAAAAAACTGGAGGTCCTTAAAGGGATCTGAGGTAACTCCCACATGGAGAGAAGACTTTGTTCTGTACAGGGACAAATGCAAAAGGAACATGGGAAGACTGTATGAAATGAGGTCCAGGCTGGAGCGGGTGGGCTGGGAGCTCTGCTCTGTGGGTCTCATGACAGGAGAACAAAGAGGCAGCTGATGGGATTTTAAGAAGAAGAAGATTCCAAGCTGGTAAAAGGGACTATTTCTTCCCTGCCTGTTTCACTGCCAGTGGAAAGCTCTGAGAATAAGAATTTAACAAGTTTGCTGGGAGACTGGTCACTCACTTGGATAAGGAGAATGCATCAAATTAGAGCAGTGAAGGCTACAAAACCTTGGAAGAGACTTCACACAATTCTCCTAGAAGACAGCACGAATTAGACCATCAGAGGGAGTGGGGGGGAGATGGATTATCCTGCACTGGGTCCCTTCCAGCCCAGGATATTCTGTGATTCTGTGATGTTTGTTGTGTTGGGCTTATGTCTTCTTTAGAAGCATCTGGCATTAGCCACAGCCACAAGCTGGTAGCCACAGTCACAGTCTGATCCAGGCTGACAATTCTATTGCCATTTTCTGATGTTGCTCAGTTGCTTCTCTAGCCTCCTCCACCTGGTAAAAGCTGATTAAAAATCCTGAAATTAATTTCACACAACAATTCCAAACTGTTTTCATCCTGAAAGGTTAAAAATAAGCTCGCTTTTTCTTTGATTTTCTTTTTTTTTCCCCTCAGAAACTTATGGTGCAATGTTTTAATGAAAACATTTACTGCAAACACAGGTGCTAATAAACCAAATATGTCAGTGTGCATTTGGAAAATGTTTACGATTCACAAGGTTGGGGAAGAGACTGAATATTTTAGGAAAAGACGTGTTTTTAATGAAAAATACACTTCTTTAATATTTTTAATAAAAAGGCTGTGTGTGTTATTATCTTTTAAAATACTCTAAAAAATTGTGAGCAACTCAAGTCTCACAGACGAGTTCAAACAGCCCTGACAGGGATTAGGAAAGAGCAGCAGGTCTCATGCCAGGCAGGCACGACCAGGTGAGCGGGATTCGACAGCCTGAAAGATTTATCCCAGGGTGAGGAGCAGAGGAGAGAGCTGAGGCAGCCAAGTCCAGCTCCTGCTGTCAGCAGCAGCAGCAGCAGAAAATCCTTTTTTGAGCCGGGCAGGACACGCTGCTTGCTCCTTGGGGGCTCCTGGCGGGTCTCCCAGGGTTATCCCTCATCCCGTCCCCATCCCTGCCTGAACCAGGAGCGCAGTGGGAGACCACACCAGTGCCATCCTGATTAAATTGATGAGATGGGGCTGCGGGCAGCAAATGCAGCCCTCTGTCTCTCTCTCTGTGTCTCCTGGCACTTCGAAATGAGCTGCTCCTCCTTCCCTCCGTTCTTGCCGGGCTCCGCAGAGAGGGATGAAGGGACGGGCATTAGCAGAGCCTCTAATTAAGCAGGAATGGGGAGTACATCCCTGTGGTGGCTGGAGCAGGCTGGGGTACGCGTTCAGCCATTCCGGAACAAGCCGAATGACTTCAGGTTTCCTTTGTCTGCCGTTATCTTTGTCCCTTTGCTACTTGTTAATTGATCCTCTGTCTTCTCCCACCTTGGCTGAAACATCTGCTTTTAACGCTCACAAGCAATAAACCCTTTCTGTTTTCCCTGCTCACACGGGATGCAAATCCACGCAGAAGGGGAAATGGGGAGCGGGGAAAGGGCTGCGGGCCATTTCGCCAACACTGGCATAAAAACAGTGCCTGTGGCTCGGTGCAGCCCTGAGTGGCAGCAGGGATAACCTCCCCGGGCTGGAATAACCCAGCGCCTTGCGCCGGGAGCACCTCCCGCAATGTGTCGGAGCGCTCGCACGGGTGCTGGGCGCTGGCTGTCAGCACGGCTCACAGGTTTCCGGAGAAACAGCCAGCAGGAACAGGGAGGATGTCTAACACCTTCTCTCTGCTTGGGGAAAGTCAAATAAAATAAAACAGTAATGTAAAATCGGCCGCCAGCCTTATCTCACGTGCACACCCACCTGCGTGTCAGCAAGGCTGTCTCCTGAGAGCGTAAATTCCTGAAAGCCAAGC
This sequence comes from Oriolus oriolus, assembly GCA_013400235.1. NCBI lineage: Eukaryota > Metazoa > Chordata > Aves > Passeriformes > Corvidae > Oriolus > Oriolus oriolus. The sequence continues at coordinate 293,467 of VXBT01008056.1, read as the reverse complement.
ATCCAGTCAGCCAGTTTAGGCTGCATCTACCCTTCTCCCAAAAAGAGCCTCTTTGGCGAGGTCTGTGCATGTGGCCTGGGCTGGCTCCCGGCTCTCTGCCACCCCTCGCCCCTTCACTGCCCGCCGTGGGGCTCAGGGATTTATCCCGGTGGGATGCTGGCACACCTCAGGGAGTGTTGGGGATGTGTCACCTCCAGGAAAGCACCTCCGCCTCAAACCTCAGGCCATTATTGCATGAGGTGCTGCTTTAGAGGGGAAAGGTGGGTGCCGGCTCAGTTTCCTCCCCCTCCACACCCCGCAGTGCCCCTCATTCTCCAAAATACAAATGCCACCTCTCTTAGTCAAAATCTGCCTCTGGGAAAGTCTGGACAAAAGGTCCTACCTGAGACTGAAGCACGAAGGAGCTTGGTTGGGATCTGCTCGGCAGCTGTGCAGGTGGAAAATGGGGGGGGTGAGCTCACATTTCCATCTCCAGTTTGTACTAGGGAGAAGGTGAAGATCCCACGTGCTTTTAGAGGGAGGCCTGTGGATGCCATGTTCCCCTACATGCTAAAGAAGAAACCGATTATTTAGTTCCACACCTGCACAGCTCTATGGCATTGCCGGAAGCTGGGAATTTTGCAGCGGAAGACCTTTAATTTTTCCCTAAATATATTGTTATTATGATTATTATTTTGTAATTAAAATCATTCCTGTGCTCCTTGGCTTTATTGCTTTGCTCCACATCAAACATCCAGCCACCACTGTGAGCACAACTGAAGGTTCCCATCAGTTTACCTGTGGCAATACATAACTTCAGTCTCTGTCAATATTGCAAAACCCTTGTGACAGCAGCAGAGCGAGTTTATGTGCGCCAAAGAACCACCCCAGCACTGCTGCTGGAGCCTGTTGTCAGCAGTGGGGGTGACATTCCCACCTGCATCCATTCCAACGTGCCACAGCATCAAGGTATAGATCAACAGCCTCCCACCAGCCTCAGACTGTGTATGAAGGGAAAGAGATAAAGGTATTATCATTAAAAAAAAAAAAACAAAAACCACCTTCCAGAGCCACATGCCAGTGACCTGGCTCTATTCAGCTCTGGGAGCCTGATGCTTAACACTGGAAAGTTGCTTTAAACTAAATTTTCCCAATTCAAAAAAAAAGAAAAAAAATTTAAATAAAGTGTTGCAACTACAAGCTGTTTCAGCAAAGCCTCCTCGACAGATAATCGGATTTACATAATTGGGTGCTGGTGGGTCTTCAATAAATCATCAACGTGGCAGCGTGTTTATTATAGCCACTGCTCTTCACAGATAGCTCCTGGTGCCCAAAATACACCACACTCAGCTGAGGAGAAGACAGAGACGTGGTCGCCTCTCAGGGACAGGAGAAACAGAGAGACTGGGACTGATCACCACGGAGGATTTGCTGCTTATCAAGTGCTGTGAGCTCAGTTTGATAACAGGCTGAGGCTCTTTTGGCTTGGCCACAAGGTCAGACCTGGCCTAAGGCATTTATAAGAAAAGACTCTAGGAGACACAGGTTTGTGGGTCAGCTTAAAATCCATTGCGTTTTTTGTCTGCATCAACAACCCTTGTTCTGGTTCTTCTCTCTGACCACCTCCACGAAAAGCACCAATTCCACAGAGGGAAAAATTGCTTCAATCCTGCTCAGAGGCAGCACTTCCACCTCTAAGCCATCGAGCAAGAGAGGAAATGCTCTGCCCTGAGGATGGAGGAATATCTGGATGCAGCATTGTATTGATCACCCTCCTTCCATCCACCCTATGGGCACCTAACACGAGCTGTGATTCAGCTGTGTCTGCTACACTTCCAAAAGAGGGGAGAAATCCCTCTCCAGGACGGTGGGGCTAAATGTAGGAGCAGGAGAGAGGCTGCCAAAGCGTTGCTGGTATCTGTGCACAGACAATGCCACATGCCAGGGACAGGCAGGGAACAAAGGCGATTTGTGAGTGGGGAAATGGGATTGCCAAAAGAGATGGAACAGAAATGAGGTTTTAATCCCCCCGCCCAATCTTGCCTGGCACTGCCTGTCTGCAAGAGCAGGATTTTATCACGGTTGTCCACAGGGAACTTTCCTGACCTTCAGTTTGCTGGAGCCTGGCAGAGCATTGCACTTCTCTAAGATGTGTGAAGACAAGTTTTCAAAACACACAGATGCTCCTGTGAGCTCTCCCCGGCAGAGAACAGCCCACACCACAACCTGCTCTGCCTGCAGAGCTCACAGGGCCTGCAAATCCCCTTGAACAGGTACAGCGGCTTGTTCTGCACTCTCCACTGCCACTGAGCTGATGGAGCCAAACACCTTGGGACCTGTGCATTGCCCAGACCAGATGAAAACATTCTCCCCTATTTGCATTGTAGGGCTCTCCAGGCTAAAGAGAGAGAGAGCAAACTGTGTGTAATACCCACAGCTGGGCTGCACAGGCGGCTGATTCGAGCGTTTGCTTAAAAATTCATATTTCCTTCTATTGTACAGCCTCGTGCAAGAGTTTTCCATACCCGATTCCCCCACCAGCTCATCCCCTCTGCCTGCCTGTCTGCCAGATACACCATGCCAGCACTAGCATTTCTCAGCTGCCAAAGCCTGTTGGCCTGGGACTTCATTTCTCTGTATCACAAGCTACCAGCAGAAACCTTGTCATTACAATTCCTCACATATTTTCTTCTGCTCTGTTTTCCTCAGGTCTCTGGAATTCTCAACTCACTGGCTCATGGCTGTAGGCTATTACTAGGCTGGAACAGGGCTTTTTCTCAGTCCTAAACAAAATGAATAAGGCAAAAGAAAACAGCCACGACAAAAGAAAAAGTTAATGCTTGGAGTAATAAGTATCAGAGTTTCCATCTGCACTGGGGCAGGAGGACCAGGAGAGTGAGAAGGGATACAGGGGAGGATCACAGAACCGCTGCTTTGTTCTCTGAGCAGTTTGACTGGTGGCTTTGGCTGATGAACTGGCAGCGGACAGGTCACCGAGTTGCTGTGTCTGCAGTAGTTCTGTCTCATATCATGGCAAATTTCACTTGGAGAGGTCGTACCCCAGCTGTGGGATTGGAATTAGGGCCACCAAACTCACTGTGGATACAGACAGGGGGCTGTGAGCAGTGAGTGACCCGTGCTGGGGTGCTGAAGAGATGCCCCCGGGGCACAGGGCTGTCTCTGACTAATACAGGCGCTGTTCTTCCATTCTCTGAGCTAGCTGAAAAGCAGCGAAGCAGACTGAGGCAATCCTCCATCCTTTCCTTCCTTCCCTCCTCTTTCCTTCCCTGCTTTCTTCCACTCGCTTTTTTTCTTTTATTGCTCTCTCTCTTTTCACACTTACACTGAAGAAATGAAGTTTGTTGTTTCACCAGCTGAGTAAACTTTGAGGGCTTTAAGAAAACTACTCTTTCTCACCAGGGGGGTTCTTCCCCACGTCTCAGCTCCACTCACAACCCTGATTTAGAATCTGCAGCCAGGTAACGAGCTCAGAGGAGACACAGACTTGGTGCAGAGGATCACTTTACAAGCACACACACACGCACACTTCCAGATGTTTCATCTTTTTAATAAAAATTGGACCTATGTAGAGAGAAATGCTTCAGGTTTGAAAATAACACAGCAGGCCCTGAGAGGGGTTCTTGGGTACCAACTCAGAGCTCTGGTGTTGGGTTGAGGGCTTTTGTTTGTTCATTTGCATAATCCTGGAATATTATGCAGAATCCAGCCTTGTACATTTCTTGTTTTCTTGCAAAAGTTGTCTCCAAAGGACTGAGAAAAATCTGCGTATTAAATCAAAAGCATTTTCCTGCCCACACCTCCCCACTGTAACCTCTCCCGGCACACTCACACAGACACAACTGCTTTTCACAGCAAGGCTATAATTTAAGAGCTAATGCCTTGCGTGAGTACCACCCCTTCCCGAAATCTCCTGCTTCTCAGTTTCTATTCAGATTCAAAGACAGATTATTTTAGCTCTACAGCCCTGGGAAGTAAAAAAAGGAATTTACAACATTTGAAGAAGCTGCTGGTGCTTCTTTCCCCCCTTTCTGTTCATATCCGGGCGATGTCAAGTGTAAGTCTATTCTTTCTGCCTCTGCAGACACAGAGACAGATGGGAGCCTCATAAATACAAATCCTGAATTGGAACTTCCCATTTTAGGCATGAGAAGGGTTTTGATTCTCAGGTGAGCACCCAGAGATCTGACTGAAACAAATAAGTTAATAAGTACCCTCTGCATTTACACAAATAGAACTGGTCCAGACCGTGGCCAAGGCACTTGAAGGCCCAATTAGGTGCCTGGGAGGCAATTAATTGTAGGCAAAACAGGGCTGCAGTGCTAAGGTTCAGCCTTGACGCCTTAGTCCAGCAACTGTGCCAGGTATTTGCCTGCCACGGTCACCAGTAATGGCCAGCAATGAGTTTGTTTTCACTTAAATACTGTAGTGCATCCAACGGAGAATGGAGGCAAGCTGTTAAAAAATACAGCTTCAGATACAGCCAACTCCTCTGCCCCTCTCAGAGCCAAATCCAAACTTCTCAGCCAGGGTGAACAGCTCATACCTCTGCTTTTTAATGCTTGATTACATCAAGGTGGAGAGATCTGCACGTAATTTTTCCAGCACTCTTTGTGCTTTGCACTGGGCATGCCAAAGCCAAGCTGTGGGGTGCAGCAGGGAAGCTGATCAAAATGAGATACAGTGGAGGGAGTTAGGAAGGGAAAAAACCAGAATCATCATAATCAACACCAGGTGTGGGCCAATTAAACAGTCGTTCCGGTGTGCTCACGGGAGGGCATTCACTCACAATTTGCCCAAACAAATTCATGCTTGAAAACTCTCAGGAGTTTCAAGAAAAATCACATTTCTCTTCAGGGCTCTTTAAAAAATATTTGAAATCACTCTTGTCTGTACACACCAGCTTTGTGCTCCAGCAACAGCTCCTTCTCGGCCCAGGAGAACTGATCAGCCTGGATTAACGTGCTGGCAAATGCTTTTTCCTTTCCAAGAAGTCAAAGAGTCCCTCCCACAGCTCCCTTCCCTCAGCTGCCCCCTGTAATTCTCCTATGACTTTCTTCCAGGGGGTGTCAGCTTTGGGCTCATACTTTCAAAAGGCATCTTAGGGGCAGCAAGGTGTTCAAGCCCGAGTTATTTATAGGATTCAGGCACCCAGCTCTCAGGCTCCTTTGAAGCACTCCCAGGATCAGTGCTATATTTTTATTCCAAGCACACTTTCACTCTGCTGCCTCATTGTTTGATGTGGAAGGAGGTGCACGTCGAAGCAGGCAGAGTTTCACCACGTCCCGCCAGGACTTCCACCCTGTCCTGGGGAGCCATCCACGGCTCAGCCCCTATCCCTGGGACAAGCACTGTGATTCCAAACATCCATCCAGCAACTGAGCCCAGCCACAGCAACAAGCACCCCACACTCTGCTGGGGTGGACAAGCACCCCAGGACAACCTCACTTCCCCTTCAACATCCACCGTGTGCCACCAGAGCATGGTCCCTACTCACAGCCCTGTTTGTGCCCCAAATCCCTTTTCTTTGGCGTGCTGGAGTGAGTCAACTTCATATGGCTGGTGGAAACTTGGGATAAATGTTGAGTTCACCCCTGCTGTCCACTGTAGTGTTCATGCAAGATACTTCCAGTCCTCCAGTGCCGTCTCGGTGTTCGCCTCCCATGTCCTTCATGAGGAGGCCCCCAGAGTCCACAGGGAAATATTACATGGAACAAGGATTTCCCAGGGGGTTTTTGCCTTTCTCCTTACCTCACTGCCCAACACAAGCCTGAGTGCTTGCACCCAGCACTGCGGTGCCAGCAGGAGCACAGCCACCCACAGGTCACTTCTCTGCAGTAGCCAGGAAAGGGCAGCTTAAAAAAAGCGATTTAGGCTTAGAAGGTGGGACTCAAACTTAGGGATAGGATTCCTCCATCCACAATCCTGCATTTCAGTTTATCAAATCCTCCTGTGTGGTCTCCTGTCAACTGCAGTTGAACCCTCTTCCCCTCACACTCCTACGACAATAACTCCCATCCTGGGGGCTGACAGTCTCTCTTGCATGTGTAACTAACACACGTGGTGCTGCGCAGTGGCACCCTCTGGGGCTAGCCAGGAATTTCAAGGCTGCCTTCAGCTGTAAACAGTTATTGATTATTCACTTGGAAAGGCAAAGGCAGGGGGGAAGGATGCTGGCTACACAAACCTTGGGCAGAAGGTGTTGAATTGGCCTCATTGTCAGCCTGATGGCATCTGGGCATGTGCTGATCTTTGACCTTGGCCTTAAAATACCTGAGCCGAGATGCTGGACCTGTCACAACAGAGCAGAAGCTTTCCTGGGTGCAGGAAGAGATGCACACACCCCTCCCCTTGGATCCCTCCTGTTTGTGCTCCTCAACAAAATTACAGAAGACAATCATCTGGCTGTTGTCCTGCTTAATGCTGGTCGTCAGCTCGGTTTGAGGTTGGTGATTGTCATCAGGAAGGCTGCTGCTGCCTCTGCCACTTAGCATTAGGATTTATCACATCAAATGTCATCATCTTTTTAGGTTTTATTTTCGAGGGATTTCGGCTCTAACTATATCATCAGGGAGGAGGAAAAAAAGTGTGTTTAGCATGAATGAGACTGCCTGGAAGCTCTCCTAAGGGTTTTAAGTTTCAGAAACAATGCCAGATTAAAGAAGCAGCTCCCTGAGCAGCAGAACTAAGGAAACTGGATAATTTAAGGATTTATGTCTTAGGACTCAATGCCCCTTTAAAATTTCTGATGTCTATTAAGAGCTGAGCTAACACTACAGCCTGAGGTTATTATTAGGGCTCCTTTTCTCCTCCATCCATCTGTTTTCCCGATATCCACAGGAATTTAAATAGTTTGAGACCTTGACCCGTTTGCCAAGTTTGCTTGACACAAGCCAAGAGGTTTGGAAATTGTCATGTGGGTCTGGTAGGTGCCTGCACTATCACAGACATCTCAGTTCCTTAGAAAACTAAACTAAAATTCTTGGGTGAGTCTCTACTACCTCCTATTGCACTCATATTTTTATAACCATGCCTAGAGAGCATGTTCTGCTCCTGGAAAACTCCATCACATTCGGGAGGTGCTGGGGCTGAGCAGCGGCCCATCCTGCCAGCACAGCCCCCTGGGAGCACCATGCCCTGTCCGTGGAGAAATCCAACCTGGCACAGCCTGGGAAAGACAATCCTGAGGTGCAGAACCTGCAGGGCGCTCTCGGCAGGGCTGTCTGGCACCAGGGACAGGAAGGATGACAGATGCTGGATGAGGCCGTGGCTGAAAGAGGAGAGAAGCAATATAAATGCATATCCATCAAACAGCCTGGCTTGTGCCGCCAATAACACCAGAGATTAAATCAGTTTTCCTAACACTCCTTTCTGCCATTTCCTCAGGATTTTTGCATTTGCTTTGGCTCAGAGTATGTAAATAGACTGATTACCTGCTGCTTGATTCTCTTTCCAAAACACCACCTTCACATTCCTTGCGCCAGCAAAGAAAATAACTCATGGTATAAAACCAGTTATAGATCTTTTTATTATTATTTGATGGCAGCATTTCCATCATTGTGGTGATTGATCAAGCCTTTAAATCCTGTTCAAAACCTGCATCTTTCCTCACTTCCTGCCACTGTCCATGTAAGTATCAAGAGTTCATATCCAGCAATTCTTTTCTGCTTCTTCCTGCCTATTCCTTTGACAGGCGCTGTCAGGAGAGGTTTCCATCTGCTTTCCAGAGCTGAGTAACTGGTTCATTATAAAGTCAGCATGACAGGTTGTGGAAAATGGAATGAACACCTTTCCATAACCACTGTATTTATGCAAAGAGAAATCAGTCTGCGGTGGGACTGCTTCTTTTTGCAGATGTCCCTGAGCTGGGAAAACAGCGTAGACCAGAGACAGCAAAAGGATTTTTGTTGTCAGTGNAAAGGGGGGGGAGTTGGACATTAAAAAATAAAGTGCATGTTAGAAAAATTTGAAAAGATTAGAGAGAAAGTGTCTTATCTAAATGGGCAAGAGCAGTCGTGTCCTCAGACAGCTGTCTCAGTTTGCCTAGCTCTGAGTTTAAGATAATTGAGGTTTCACCAGTCTAAGAGCCTTGGGAAAAAATTAAAAAATAGGCACAGGAGTGACAAGTTCTGAGACCCAGAAATCTCCACTTGCAGGTTGTGGCGAGGTCAGGTAGATTTGGGATCCCCTACCAGGCACTTTAATTACAGTCCCACCCGTATCAGGAAGCCGTTTCCCTGTGTAACATGGCTGCAGTGTCCTGCGACAACATCTGCCTTGGAAAGGGTGGCTGAGTAAATGCACATCTGTGGGCAGGCTGTGGAAAACAGGCAAATGAGAGAGATTTAATCCCCCTGTTATCCCAGCAGGCTCTCCCTGGCATTGCCCCTCCCGCCCCTCTCGGGCAGCACCGCAGTGACCAGGGTACAGCAAAGCCCAGGGGCAGCCGGAGGCCTTTAAGCCAGAGATGGCAAAGGTTACTGAAAGTCATCCTGAAACTCAGGTCTGATTTTGGGACGTGTTTCCCTGTCAGCAGGGAATTCTGCTCACCTGTGAATTCAAGGTTAACGTGGAGAGAGAGTTTTTTGCTTGGATGGAGCTCTGAGCAGCCTGGGCCAGTGGAAAGGGTCCCTTCTCGTGGCAGGGGGTTGGAATGAGTAGGGCTTTAAGATCCCTTCCAACGCAAACCATTCTGTAATTCCATGATTCTGTGATCCCTCTGCACTCAAGGAGCAAAGACGAAGGTGCACTGAGGGTGGCTCACATTTTTCAGAAGCACAGAAGTGCCTTGTGTCCAGCAGGATTGGTGCCCTCAGTATCCTGAGCACAGGCTCTGCCTGCAGAGCCACCCGCCCGCAGAGCACCACTGGAACAGCACCCTGCTTATTCAGAGGGCATGAAGTTCAACATGCAGTGAAATCTCGATTTCACGGGGATTTCACAGCTGAAAACATTCTCCCACTACAAATAAATACAGATGAGTTAAATCCAAGCACCACAGACGCTCCGAGAATGGTTCCCCCACACTGGAGGGAAGGTCTGGGCACGCACCGCAGAGTGAAGCTGTGGGGACAAATGTGGCTCAGCAGGTGGGCCCACACGGCAATGATGTTACCACATTTTCTCTCAAGTTGTTTATATCTGAAATTGACACATTTTATTGGGTCTAAGTAGGATCATAAAAACAATAAAAAGCAGCCCTGACATTTTTCTCCTCCCCTGCTGTCTCAGCCACTGCAGTACTGACCTTCTCCTCTCTCTATCCAGTCCATATTTCAAAGGAAAAGAAATTCAAAAACCGTTTTTTCTTCTCTCCAAACTTTGCCAATGCTTGAAATATTGGAAGACCTTTTCTGGGGGTAAAATGACCATTAAAAGTGCTACTTGCTCAGTAACTCCAGCATATTACTTCATTTTAAAAAGAAGATCTTAACCAAAAAAAAAAAGAAGATGGGGAGATATGTGTGGTAGGAACATTATCTATCTCAAGAAAACCAGTGTGGATGGCCTGTGAAATTGGGCTTTTATCACTGCAGAACATGACTATCTTTATCACATAGACTTGATCACTCACAAGAGATTTTAGCTAGTCCATAATAACTTTTAAGTCTCCCTGTGCTAAATCCCTTAAGAATGGAGAAATCAGCTCTACCTGACGGTATCCATGGGCTTTAAAATCCATCGGGTGCCACTGTGGTCTCTGGTCACACAAGATAACACAAGTCAGACAGGGTAAGTGTTGGTACCAGGCACAGGGAATGGTGTCTGTGCTCAGCAAGTGTCCACTGGGTCTGTGACCCTCTAAAAACAACCAAAAAGAGCCTGATATGTGTCATGGGGAGTGATGGAGTGGACTGAAAACCAAGGTCATTGGTGACAAATTTTTAGGAGCACATCCATGCAGACCAGCCAGGCATTACTGCACTCTCAGGAGGTCACTTGCCATAGAATCAGAGAATCACAGGATGGTTTGGGTTGGAGGGACCTAAAAGCTCATGCCTGCTGTGGGCAGGGACACCTTCCACTGCACCGGGTTGTTCCAAGCCCCGTCCAGCCTGGCCTTGAACACATCCAGGGATGGAGCATCCACAGCTTCTCTGGGCATTATTTTCTCCTTCTGGCACCGTAAACCAGTTACAACCCACCTGAGACCCTCCAGCCAGAAGGATCTGGAAAGCACAAGGTGATTCCAAGCATTGTTGTGGGCCTGATGGCCTCAGTCAAACACCAGAATCAGCATCCTGCCCCCTGAAATTATTCAGAGTGCCTCCGCTGGAGAGACTTTTTTCCATCACTCCCTCCCCTAAATACATTCCAAAGTGCAAGAAATCTGGTTTTCCGTACCTCAGACCCACAAACAGCTACATTTTGGCAGTTGGTGAAGCAACACTTCTCACATCCAACCTGCAGGTCTGCTGGTAGCACCTGTAAAACTTTCTGCATCCTATTGAACTAAAGATGTTGTGCAGAAGCACGGCATAATTTTTAAATCCTTTTAAAGCTCTTCTGCTGCACCAGCTTTGCACCAGTCCCTGGCAGACACCTGTGAAGGGTTAAATCAATAAAGCAAAGAGGATGCCTATAGGCAGCCAGTTCATTTCCCAGTATCAAAGATATTTATACTTTCTCTGTGTCTGAGTTATTGTGATAAATGCGTTGAGGTTGTTTTATTAGTAAGATAGTTGCAATCTCATGGAACTACTTGCTGTAATACAGAATTCATGAGCTCTTGGCAGCAGACTGCATTAAACCACTTAACAGAGGTCACTTCTCCAAAGTTTAGACATTTACATTCTAACCACCAGCTTGGCTGCAAGCAGTGATTTATGCTCAGCTCCTCAACCCCCAACTGGAGCTGCTGGGGTGCTGGAGACAGTGGCTGTGTGTCTGGAACACACAGTGATGTCCTGCAGGACAAAGCTGAGAATTGGTTTACACAGACCTGAAAATGACATTTTATTCCTCTTCCTAAACAAGATAATAAGCTGTATCCACAAGGCTAGAATAGCTACTTAGTACAGCCTCCAAAAACGGGAGCAGAGCAAAGTGAAGGCGCTGTAAAAAGCTGTAGGTACTGAGAGCTGGAAAGCAGAGATTGTTTTTGTCTTAAATCAGCCTCTTTGAGGACATCAGCCATAAACACCTCCTCCTCACCAGGCTGGGACTCAGTCCTGAACCCATTTCCTGAAAAAAGGCTGCTTTGGAAATCACCTATAGCCTGCTTAGCCAAAGGGAAAGGGAGCTCCTAAAACCAGGGCATAAAGAGAGGCTCCATGTTGCTCCCTGGTCCAACAGGACACAGACTCAAATATCCACACACCCTTCAGTGGTCAGAGAAACCAAGGATGCGGCTTGACAGTGGCCTTGGTGACTCACACAAGAGTTTGCATTTCTGTCTGCCAGCACTTTTCAGTACCTGCTCCCCTGCTGTCATGTGCCAGCTGGGACAGGCTGTTCAGAGGAGTTTCCCCCACAGAATGGTGCCAGATGTGTCCCCTCCGGGTATGGCTGCTCACAATCTGCATCTTGAGCATCATTCCCACACAGCCTCTGGCTGCAAGGACTGAGCCTCCGCCAAAGCTGCAAAAATAAGATTATTTTATTTATTTTTTAAACAAAAAGATCCATTTATTGGGGAAAGAAGTACTGTGGGGAAGAGGATAGTAATAAAACACCATTCTGAAGTCGCGGCAATGTTTTTAAAGAAAATTATTAGTTCATAAAAATGCAACTGGGTAAATAATAGGTTAGTCCATCACATAAACACATTCTAAAAATAGCTTTATTGGATCTAAAACATCTATAGCAGCTCAGCTTATTTATCATTTTAACATATATCTATAGTCACAATGAATTTATTAAAATGTTGTATCCCATAATCTGCCTGATCAAACTTAGATAAATCGTTGTACTTTGAAGATCTTGTTAACAAGCAATTAATCACAGCCCTGAGTGCAGCAAAGGAGCTAATTCTGATATTTGCTGTTCTTGGTGGTATAGGTAATGCATTCTCCAGAGCTCTTGAGTCCTTAGTGATATCAGGTGTGTTATGTAGAGGTGCCTCCCTTCACGCAAAAAAACAATCTCGTACAAATATCTTTGATACAGATCAGCACAAAACCCCAGCCAATTCCCCCTGTACAGTCTGACCTCCGTGATCTGTATCCAACTACTTTATTGCCAATATCCCCCTTCCCAGCACCACTTTGTTTTGAACATGTCTGAGTTAATGGATGATCTGTGCATTCCCGATTCAGTCTTCTCCAAGTAATGTATATACCAAAAATACCGATCTGGACAAGATACAGAAAGTCAATTTATTTCTAGGATCAAATGATACTGGAGCAAATCCCTGTTGTTTTAATCCCCCCACATTGCTTCCAGGTTAAATACTGGCTTGATGCAACCTTATTACTTAAGGTTTTCTTTCCCGTCTTTTTTCATGTGTTTTTAGATGAAAACCTCTCAGCAATCTCCTCTCTCTGTTCTAATACTGTAAATAATTGATTACACTGATAAAACATTTTGGCTGGACCAAAGCAAACATTTACCCTCAATATCTCCAAAATCAATCCCAGCAACACTGAGGGGCTCAGCATGGAGCCGGTTTCGCTGAGGCCATTAAACAATCATTGTGGTCTGGGTATTTGTTTCAACAAATTGTTTGTGTTTGTTATCGCTTCTTGGTAAAACTAATTAAGGAACTAATTGATTGTTTTGTTGTTCTACTAATTAACTCCATATGGTGCACATCTCCATGGAGATACTGTATGAGTTATTGAAACTTCAGTGATTTAATGCGTCACTATTGGATGTGGGGACACTTGTTTAAATCTAAGCATCCTTTCTATTTAAATCTCCTTTGGAGATGAGCTTCCTGCCTTTTCTGTCTCTCTCTCTCTTTGGCTAGAGACATTTTATGAACACAGCTATAGAAAAGTAAGCAGTTGGAAAGCCAAGACAGCCACAGAAGATGGAGATGTGGTTAATTGCCATGAGAGGGTTTATTCTGTGAATAAACGAGGAAGATGTTGGCAACTTTGCCTCTTCGCTCCAGGCTAGTGAAAGCAAAATCTTTAGATTCATTCAGTAGTCAACAGAGCAAGGCAGGTTCCTTAAATCGATGATTCCACAGCAATCCAGCTCCTCCTCCAGCCATCCTCTGCATTAAAAGCTGAGAAAGATTAGCACAAAAATAAGTCCCCCAAGGACTCTCCTGAGGGGCCTCAACCATCCCTAAAATCAGGACTGGTGCAAACAATTCCCAGAAAAGTAATTAGTGGAGCTATTTAAAGTTATTCCACAGACAGCACTTTCTCCTGGGGTTCAGGAGACACAGGTTCAAATCCCACCTTTGCTACAGTCTCTTCATGCAGCACATTATGTTAGTACATATCAACCATATGGTACCTAAAGATCCCCAGCATCTGTGTAGCACAAGTAATTCGTGTTCCTGTGACAGAGAGTCTGATCCTGTATGTTCCTGGCTATTTTTACCCATTGTAAGTCACAGCATGACGCCTGCTTTTGGGTCACAATGGTAAAAATTGAATCCAGGACCTCTGGTTTCAAAAAGCACAAGGTTTGTCTCTCAATCATCTCCAAAGTTTGAAGGCAGAGCCATCATTCTATCAGAATAAATTAGTGTAATTATCCCCTCTACTGAGGCCAAGGCAGCAGTTGCTAAGACAGCCCCGTGGTCAGCTCACACAGACCCGGGTTTTACACACCCGACCAAGCACACACAGAAAATTAGGTTCAAAACCTAATTTGTACGCCAAAGACATTTTTTTTTGGTGAATAAATAAACACAGCATGGGGTAAATACTCAGAGCTCTCTTTAGAGGCTGGCTTTGATGAAAGTGACTGGATAAATCCCTTCAAATTTCATCTGCGGCTGAGCTTAACAATGATGAGAGAGTGGACTGGACATAGAAGAATTGCTGTTGTATTTCAAGTTTTCAAGCTGTCTGGCTCAGATATAGAGGGCTGTAAGCAAAAGCTCCATGTAAAAATTACTTCCCTGAGGTCTGGGCTTGATGCGAGAAAGCTTTTGAGTTCCAGTGATCCTGAAAGCCACACTGGCAGACACAGCCACTCCCAGGAAAGCCACCTGTGCCTGCAAGGGGGCAGATGAAAAGGCATCTCCTGCTCCGCTGAGTTTGCAGTGGAGTACCTGTTCAAAAAATATGTTTGCTTGCTCACTCATGTCCTCAGCAAGAAAAGGAATTAGGAGGAAAAGGAGTTAGATCCAGAATGCTAAAGCCCACAGTTGGACTTCCCTGTAACATCAGTTTTCCCAGTGCTTTTTTTTTTACTAGAGTACAATCATTTGAGGAGTTCTCAGAAAATTTCAGCTCCTACAACTGAGTGAGAACTTGAATACAGGCTTTTTATGTTTTTTCCCGAAAGAAATCCACAAGTTCTCTGGGCAACCATGTATGTATGTGGGCAATATATGCACCTATGTACTCCTGTATCTGTAAACACAAAATCTCAGTCTTCTTAAGCCAGGTTTATGTTTGGAAGCTTTAGCAGTATAGTCTGACTTAGCACACAAATCTGAGGGGACCTGCGGTTTGAGAACACTAATTCCTGAAGCTGCCATATTACCTGGGACTGAGGGAAGGGGAGTGAGCAGCAGACACTGACTCTGACGTGTGGAGAACTTGTCTCGGGCTGAGCCTTCTCTAGTGCACTCATCTGTACTCCCTGGCTGCTCTTTCTACCATTCACTCTTCCAAGAGCCAGCAACAAACCTACCAGGGCAACAGCAAACCGAATCAGGACTACCAAACTGGCCCATCCTATCCTCAGTTCGACCTTCATCCAGTCTGCTTAAGGAAGGAAAGGTCCAGAACCACCAGGACCCTGCCTGGAGGCTGACACAGAGACAGAGAGAAAAAAACCCCAGGCAATAGAGGGGAATACTTTTTTCCTTCCTTGTACTCTTTAATATTCAGCCCTGACCTATTTTAGCCTTAAGCATTGCATCGTGACTGATGATTGCTCTCCTCTGGCCTTTGTTTCCAGCTTTCAGGTTGTTGATGTATTACTGAAATGATGTTGTCTGAAGCACCTCTGCTGATCACGGAGGCAGCAATCAGCTCACTCTTCGATGAGCTATTGAGACAGTCAGGCGGGCAGCCACATTAGCCTGTCAATTCTGCCTCTTCCAACAGTTAGAACCATTTTGGTGAATTACAAGCAATAGAAAATCACTTTAGCTGCTCATTAGCTGGGAGACATGATTGATGATAAATGCTCAGAAGCTTTGAAATGGCTTATGCAGACACAGTGTCCCTCCACAGCAAGGTCCAGTTAGCCCTTCTGCTGGTCGGGAAACAGTGGTGGTTACAAGCCAGGGACCTGCTGGGCTCTGCTCATGGATTGGCAAAAAAACCCCAACTCTAGCAGAAGCCACAGCTTCTAAAATGAAGGGAATCTGTGGGATTTGAACTTCCATATCTTACTGACCTGTTGGAGTGAATTCAGAGGAGGTACCAAGTTGATCAGAGGGATGGAGCAGTTCTCTGTGAGGAAAGGCTGGGAGAGCTGGGATTGTTCAGCCTGCAGAAGAGAAGCTTTGGGGTGAACTAACAGGGGCCTTCCAGTACCTGAAGGAGCTACAAGATGGAGAGAGACTATCTACAAGGGCCTGGAGTGACAGGACAAGGGGGAATGGTTTCAAATTGAAAGAGAGGTCATTTAGATTGGATATTGGGAAGAAATTATTCCCAGTGAGAGTGAAGAGGCCCTGGCACAGGTTTACCAGAGAAGCTGTAAGTGTCCAAGGCCAGGTTGGATGGGGCTTGGGGCAACCTGGGATAGTGGGAGGTGTCCCTGCCCATGGCAGGGGATTGCAATGAGATGGGCTTTAATGTCCCTTCCCATCCAGGCCATTCTATGATCTTCCACTGGGCTGAAGAAGTAACTGCATCCCATTTTCTGCAGGAATGCAGCACGAAGACCTTGTTTTCCATGGTCTGATCTATCCATCTGAAACACAGTCACTTCAGCAGCCTGATTTCATTCTATCCACACACACCTGAACTGTGCTTTAGATGCACTAAAGCATGTACTGGATAATGGAGTAGAGAAGGTCTGTGGGAGCAATATCATTGCCTTGCTTGGGGTTGCTTTCTCCTGTGGAAGGAGACCCCTGTAAATACTGACAGCGAATAGAAAGGCCTCTGGTGCTGGTGTTTTGTGAGGACGGAAAGTCCTGTACCAGAATTTCAGGCTGCTGACACTGCAAGTCAGGGCATGTTGCAATGTGCTAGACACAAGTTTTGGCGGTTTGATATTCATAGTTATGGGAAAGTAACTCAATCAGAGCTCTTGATCCAGCAGTTTCAGGCTGGGTTCCTCACACAGGTCACACCTCTCAGCCCCAAGAGGTGAACTATTAGATAACTAGGAGCAGAAAGGATAAAAGAAAAAGGCAGTAGTAGGGGAAATTCTGATAAAATAAATGTACAGCTGCAATGATCTCAGCACTCGAACGCTCACCCACTCACACAGTGGAAGCTGCTCAAACACCACGGCAATGAACCTTGAGCAAGAACCTGGAAAGGAGCGAGGATGTGCAGTGACTGTCTAAAGAGTGAGCAGACTGTCAGAGACGAGCAAAAATGGATCCCAATCTCATCAGGGGGACAAAAGGCTTTCTAAAGACGTGCTAGAAATTTGGGGCTGACTTGCAGCACTGCTGTGGTGTTGGTACTTCAGCTGCCCAACACACATCGCCTCACCTGAAACAGGCAATGACGGAGGGGCCGTTTGTAGAACTCAGCCCACAGAGCTCCCAGGATGAAGAAGCTCTTTGTGTGTGAGGACTGAATAATCCAGATCTGGCCCTGAAATTCTGAGCATTCATAGACCAAGCTGCACCTCTGAGCACTTTGTCCCTTGTCTGCTGCTATTTTAGGCGGCGTGCTGGGGGACTGGTTCCTCCCGCCATGTCATTGAGAATGACAAAGCCTCTCTACAGCATTCGGGAGAATTGGATGGATGAAGGACAGACAGGACAAAGGAGCTGATATTTTGAGAAGCTTCTTTTATTCTGATCAGGTCTTTTAACTTGCCCTCATGCCTTTGTTCTGCTGATTTAATGATTCCTTCCTCCACGCCTCTCCTCTATTTCCATTTGTGTGGATCAACTACAGCAGCAGGAAACTCTTTAATTGGCAAAAACATTTGCTCTGATGCAGAGGTCTGCAGGTAAAGGAGCACATTCAATGAGGTTCTTTCAGCATGGAGGAGAAGAAATTGCCATACCTTCTCTGCTGGCAGGACCATTTTCTCCTCTTTGGATCTGGATTCGGAGATATCCACAGCTGGTCAAATAGGCACTGCTGCTCCATTTTCCTTTTTTTTTATCAGGAAAAGAAGGATGATACATGAAAGGAAACTGGTCTGGGGATTAGGAGACACAAGTTCAGTTCCCTGCAAGCTTCCTGTTGGTCTCCCAATAAACTCTTTAATGCATCACTTGAGCATTTCTCTGCAAAGTGCTGTAAGAGGCAAGATACAGGCAAGTAAGATTAACTTTCAACTGAGATTAAGCCACTAATTCAATACATCACTGTGAATATGTCACTTGGACATCTAAGTCACTCAAGCCATATGGTGTTTAACAGAATCTCAGATCTATCCCTTTATAAGCCTGGGCCTTAGAGTGGCTATTCCCAGGTCACCCTCTGAGTCATGACAGCAGCAGCACTTCTGTAGCAGGCTGGAGAAATGTGAGATTGCTGTACTGCAGCTGGAGGCTCTGGGGTGATTTGGTGAGTCATAAACAGCTCAGATCTGCAGTTCCCGAGCTGTGGTCCATGGGCAGCAGTCAGTGGTCAGCAGCTGATTGATCTCTGTGTTTACAGAGCAGCACCTCTCACATGCCTGTGCTGCCTTTGCCACCAAGGCAAAAGACTCGCCCAGAAAACTTACTGATAATTAAATAAGAAAGAGACAAGATTATGCTTTGGAGATTAATATCTCCACAGCAGTCAAAAGTAAGGGAATGAGATACCCCTGGAAGGCAGACCCACCAGGGGACTTTGCTGTGAGACAACCAGCAGAGGAAGGAAACTGATACACAGGATGACTTGATAACTCCAACAACTGAGGGACTGAGACACCTTCATACTTGGGTTGATACACTGAGTTGTCATGAAAAGAAGCAAACCCGATACTTTGGTCCATCTCTGCAGAAATGTGACAGATGCACCAAGAATACTGATATATCAGGAACAGGAGACCTCCGGTTGAGCTGGTGTTCATGCCTGTAATTGTTACTTCCCCATTCTGCATTCAGATGGACAGAAGCCTGTAGGAGAATATCAAACTTCCACTAAGACCTTTTTAAATGGTAATTAATCTGTAGCAGTGCTGTGAAATCTGTTATTAACCTGAGGCCAAAGGCCACTCTGTTAATCAGTCAGGGCTCATATTCTTTCAGAAGAAGCCGGGGCTGATTGCTGGTCTAATCATAGGGTGACAGCGACTGTCAGATATGACATCTCTACCAGAATAAAAACAGCCCTAAAGGCTCAACTTTGCTGTGGGGGTTACAAGACAATGGCTTTTCTGCTGAGGGATTTTGTGTTGGACGTGGCAAAGCAACGCTTGCACGGCTTGTCCATGTGGTGGCTCTTGGGCTCTCAGCAGAACATCTTCCTGCCCTGAGGGCTACAGTAGGTAGGAGAGCGTGACAGCACAGGAGCACTGAATGATGTGTTTTCTCACAGGGACACCCTTTCAGGTGGCTTTCAGTGCCTCTGCCCCGATAGTTACTGAGCGGTGAGAGCAATGAAAGCAGAAATCAGGGCTGAGCTTCCCCTCATCCTCTGCCTTTGCCTCTCACAGCCGAGATGAAATCCCTGCCTTTACTGACAACCAGCACAAACTCTTTGCTCAGGTCCCAGGCAAACTCCTGCCAAGGAAAGGGAGAGCCTGCTCCAGAGTGCAGAATAAGGAGAGAATGTGGAGGAAAGAAAACCAAGAGTAAAGTGCCTGAGAGATGGGAGGGGACAGAGTTACTGAAAAGCAAGAAAAATGGGGGAATTAGGCTGGGGTAGGCGATTGAGTTGTAAAGGCACAGCAGCGTGCAGTTGAAGGAGAGAATGGACTGGCTAGTCTATCATAAAGTAGTTTTTGCCTTTGAAGCAACACATTTTCACCTGCCCTGGGTGAGCTCCATCTCAGGTTCACCAACCAGAGACTCCAAAGGGAAACTACAGCAGCTCCAGGTTCTTTACTTTCAATTGCTTTATTGCAATTCTCTCCATGTCCCCTCATCTTCTGCTTGTATTACCAGATTACCCAGTCTCATACTCATCTGTCTCTAAAAGATTAAACTGTCCCCTGGAAAAGGCCATCACGTCCTGAAGGAGGAGATCCCATTTCCACTCCATGCCCCTAGAAACAGAGTCTTTGCAAAGTTTTTCAGATTCCTAAGTCCTCATCATGATAAGAAATCTTCTGGCTGGAAATGAGAGCAAAGCCTGAGTGACACGTACCTGTAGGTCCCTATCCCATGTGGCACAAAACCCCATCTGCATGGGAAAGGGAGGATGGGGCAGTGAGGGATCACTCAGCCATGACCAGGTGGTGGAACTCAGCATTTTCGCAGGCTCTGTGAGGCGGGGCTGACTTCTGGGATTCAAATTGGAGGGAGGAAAGGATAAACACCGCTGTGAGACGCAGAAGTGTGGGGACTGCTGCCCGTGGCTGTGTAAGAAAAGCAGCAGCAGGCACCTCCCCTGCCATGCCTGGGGGTGGCAAGGACACAGCCGCACTGCTCCCTTTCTCAGCTCACTCTCCCTGCGAGCTGGAGCTTTAGCCACACCTTGTGTGTTCCTGACCTTGTCCCCCAAGATTGTCTGCAGCCTCCAATCTCTGCCTCCTGTTCACAACAGCAATTTCCTTCCCATTGCTGAGGGCCAGTCCCCGTCAGTCATCTCTGACCTCCCCCTTTTCCCTCCCCTCCCGGGTCACACACAGCTATACCAAGCTGCATATAAATCTCAGGGTTTGGGTTATTTTTTCCCTTCTCACATCTAGACCTTTTCTCAAACTCTTGCTATCCTCATTTTATCCCCACTCTTGACAGCCTAAGCTTCACACTCTGTCCATTGCTTGGCAGGTGTATTACCAAGATGCCACTGACAACCATCTGCACCCTGCCTGCGGCACTACCCTGGCTCCTGGCTGGTCTCCACAGCTCCTGAGCTTTGCCAGGGTCACAGCCTTGTTTCCTGTGACCAGTTCAGCAGCTCAGCAATGCTCCCACATCCAGCAGTGCAGCAGGAAGCATCCTTTTCCTTCCTTTCCCCTTGCACATCCCCCTCAAGCAGGGCAGCCCCCCAGAGTGAGGGGTCCTCATGGAATTTTCTCCATCTGCTTTGTCAACAAGCAGTGAGGCCAAAAAATCAACCAGAGCCACACTTGAACCATTCCTCTGCTCTCAGCCTTTGTGCCACAGAAACATACACAGAGCAACACCCACCCTCACATTCCCCCTCCAAAAGCCCCAAATCCAACTAATTAAAAGCCAGACTCTCGCAGCAAACATCCAGGCTTGGAGGGAAATGCAGGAAGTACACGACAGCAGGCTGTCACTGTGACTTACTTTGTCACCCTGTAAATATTATAGAGGCCATATGGATTTTCAATACCTGAGCAAAACTCTGCCATTAATATCAAATGTAGTAAGATATTATATGCATGACAATCACAGGGAGGAAATGCAAAGCTCAGAAACTGCCTGATGGAGCTGTGCACAGTTTGGTTTTGCCATGAAGAAGTCAGAGGAAGCCATAACGAATCATTTAGCTGACAAATCTTCTCTCTTTTTATGTTTGCAAACTACCTGCCAGCAGATTGGCATTTTCTCAAATGTGTCCATTATTTGGAACTCATCAGTGGACAATCACTTATGTGTCTAATCACGGGCCATCGCTGAGGGATTTGTTGTGGGTGTGCATCAGACTGAACGTGAGCAGATTTGAGCATTTCCCTGGGTGCCGTGGTGTGGCTCTCTTTCCTGACTGGATGAGACAGTTTGGAAGCCGCTGTGGACTGTGCATCAGGAATCTGTTTAGCACGGCTTTGGCAATGTTTTCTGAAGAGCAGCTGAAAGCAGATCCGTGCGGTATTTGGACCACTCCATTGCAGCCCCATGGCAGGTCAGGTTTGCTCTGCTGTGGGGAGAGGATAACACCTGTGGCTTTCTCTCACCTTGCTCTCCACCTTACAGTCCTGCAGCACCAGAATCCAGAGCAGAGTTTGCCCTTGCAGGGATGAAAACCCTCACTGAAGCCCACACAGCACTGGCTGCTCTCCTGGCTAAGGAGGCTGACACATTTTCCCCTATAACCTCCTAAATCCAGCGGACTTGGTGACAAAGAGTTTCACTGAGTTTAGGCCATCATAGCCGGTATTGAACTGGAGATAATAACCCCTTGCTTTACCTCCTGAGGGTATTTTCACTTGCTGAGAGGAACAAAATGCAAGAACCTGATAGAAATCACCTTCCTTTACATATCCTCCCTATCCCTTTCCCAGGTCTGTGCTGGCTGGTGGCAATACAAAGGCAGTGCCCTTTGAGTATCTGTAGTTTATAGGAAGCTTGCAGTGACCATTTGCATAGTGGGCTGTGCTCCCTGGTGCAGAGTGTGACAGGAATCACTTAGGCACACTTTATTACAGATTTAATATAGTGCCTTTCACCAGAGTCAAACACAGAGCCAGGCAGGAAAACAAGCCTCTCGTGAAGCTCATGGATAAGCACATAAAGCAAGAATAAACTGAGATTAGGCAGGGTGGGAAAAAAGCATAAAAGAACTTGAGTTAGGTTTTAAATGAGTTGATGAGCCTGTGGCTTGGCTGTCTGAAGGGAGATTTCTGCCAGGCTGCAGAGCATGAGAGAAAAGGCTCAAAGTGTGGAATTTGAAACCGGTGACACCACAGCCACCAGGAATTAACCTGACAGTGCCTGCACAGCAGTGACAGTGATCACAACCCCTGTTCTTTTCTATCAGATGCCTCCCAACTGTGGCTGCTGGAGGGGGTCAGGAAGAAGATGGATTCTCCCCATTTTGCCAGGGAAACTGAGGCACGGAGCAATGGGGTGACTTGTCCCAAATCATCAGTGGGGCATCCAGAAAGAAAACCCCATCTTGTGACACCCAGACCAGTTTTTATTGTCCGTGCTGACAGTTACCAAACTGGCAGTTGGACAGCCTGTAACTCACAAGGCTGCAGCAAGGAAAGGAAAAGCGTCATCCAGAAATCATTTTCATCCAAAGCTCAACCCTTGAGAAATGCAGGGCACCATGAAGGGTCTGAGGTCCTCAGTAGTTGCAAAGGCTGTGTTAAGCCAGACAGCTCCTCAGAGGAGCACAGGAGCAGTCGGATAAACAACTCACTTTCCTTAAGTTTCAAGTGGGATCATTTTGTTTCTCTCACAACTGCTGGGCCAGTATGGGTGGCTCTGCCTTGGTGTTACTGATGTGCCCTGCTGGCAGAGCTGCAGGGGCAGAGAGGAGGCCACAGGCTGTGTAAATACACCTGAGACTGTGGGAAAGAGGAAAAAGAGGGAGAAAAATTGCCTTTTTGGAAACAGTTTCCCATGACAACGTTAGAATGGTACAAGATAAGGACAGTGCCCCCCTCCATGAAATACAATAAAAAATAATATATAAAAAGAGGATAGCAACAAGGAGAAAAGCTTTTCAGTCTGTTTAGAAAAGCTATTACAAGCAGAACAAGCTTCACTTGTAAAGCTGTATGCAACTGCCCACAGTGCAATCAGCTGCAGCTTCACTGACTCAGGCTCTTCAATAAATAACTTCAAAAAAGTTAAGGCTAAATTTGAAAATATTTACAAAGCTTTCAGTGAACCATATATTAGTGCCTGGCTCCAGGACATCTTTTTTCTTCTTTCTGGTCCCACCTGGCTGACCTCTCCTGCAGCCTTCTTTTGAGGCATCCAAGAAATCAAATTTCTCTTGCAGTTTTCCATTCCTGTGGCTGGTGAGGTCCAACACTCTCATTGTTGTTTTATTGTTCTTCTTCACTGTTTTGTCTAAGTCTTGCCTGCAGCATCACTGGGGAAAAGATCAGGCCAAAAAAAATGGATGGTGCTACATTATTAAATCATAATAATTTGCAGAATGGACATCTGGAGAGAAAAAAAAAATATCTAAAAGGGGTTTGTTTATATTGAAACTCTCCAGCCCTTTGTTTATCCTTCTGATTATGCTTGGATGGAAATGAAGACAGAAGAGACAACTTCTGCTGGGTGGATTTAGGGCTGGTAGGAAGACTGACTGTTCCCTCCCCTCCTTTCCCTCCCAGCATCAGCAACGGTGTCCACACACTCCAGCGCTGAATGACTCCGTTTCCCTGAGAGAACCTGGTCCTGTTGAATGCATTAAGACCATCCTGGATACAAATCAAGATTATTTGTAGGTAATAAAGGCTGAGGTGACTGGGTTTGTTCAGCTGGAGAAGAGCAGACTGAGGTCAGAGCTCCCCGGGAGCTGCAGCTCCTCCCGAGGGGCAGCTCCGATCTCTGCTCTGGGACAGGGGCAGCACCCAGGGAACGGCTGGAGCTGGGCCAGGGCAGGCTCAGGCTGGAGAGCAGGGAAAGGTTCTTCCCCCAGAGGGTGCTGGGCACTGCCCAGGCTCCCCAGGGAATGGGCACGGCCCCGAGGCTGCCAGAGCTCCAGGGGCGTTTGGGCAGCGCTGCCAGGGATGCCCAGGGTGGGGTTGTGTTGGGGGGTCTGTGCAGGAGCAGGAGCTGGACTCTGGTCCCTGTCGGTCCCTTCCCACTCAGAATATTCCATAATCCTGTGATTCCAAGGATCAACAGGCCCCTTGCAATCTGAGGGCTGTGACAGAGCGTATGCCAGAGGTTCTGCTGAGGCTCACTGAAATAAAAACCACTTCTGGAAACGGCTGATAAATAAAAGCAAGAGATCTTAAAGACTAGTTTAATACATGAATGAAATAACAGTTGGGAGCTGGAAATGAAGCCCAGATTTTTGTAGCTCAGAAACAAGAGACAGCAGAGATGGATTTATCTTAAAATGTAAAGACACAGAGTGACAGAACCTAAAAATAAAATCTCATACTTAACTGTGCTGAATAGTAAACAATTAGCAGCATCCAGCTGGAAACACCACTTGGGCTATGAAAAACACCCTGACATAAAGAATAAAAACTTAGGGAAGGAGCACTAAATCTGCTCTCTGTCTGCATATAAACTAATGCTGAAACCACTAAGAAGTGTTAGGAGACCCCTGAGCAGAGGAAAGGATACAGAACTGAGCTGTGCACAAAATTCCTTTAATAATAATTGGAACAGCTAACTGCCCAGGAGGAGTTGCCTGAGTGATTCCTACCACAAATGTGGGCACACAAGACCTGAAACACACAGCTTAGAGACAACCCCAGGCTGAAAGCGCCTTGCCCACAGTGGTGCAGGGCTGGAGAAATCCACAGCCTCGGAGCCCCTTGGCCGCTCCCTGATCCCACACACCTTCCTTCAGAGCAGAAACCTGACGTATGACACATCAAGGTCAAAGCTGGAAATCAATAGCTCCAGCCTAACTTAGATATTCATTTGATAATGAGAAAATTTACCTCTTCATGTGTCAATTTGCTCATATGTAAATGAACGACTATGATTAGACTCCAAGATAATGACACTTGGGCAAAGCAAGGATGTTTTTAAATTAATTCCCTTCTGCTACCTACACCTGAAAGCTAAAAGGTAAATGGATATATCGTGATTTTACTGAGAGCTGAGTATGAGTTTTAAGACAATACAGAATTTCTTTTCAACATATGCACAAATTTGGTAACTCTAAGGCAGGCACTGCAAGACAGCACCCCTCATTTCCCATTCAATAAACCCAAAGTTACATGGGTTATTGAAAGAGGGGATTTGGAGCAGCCACCATATTTAAGGGTGGATTTAAGGTTGAAATGCATTTGAATTGATCCTGAGTGTCCTACCTATACACAACCTGGTATTTAATAAAAGTTCTTAGTATATTAATGTTAATATATTAATAATATAGAATATATTATTATATATTATATAATACAATTATATAATATATAATTATATGTAATAATGTATTCTAGATTTTATTATATATTATATTATTATATAGTTTATATTATATATTATATATTATATATTATATATTATATATTATATATT
>VXBT01008056.1:167511-268045 GCA_013400235.1 Oriolus oriolus | reverse complement strand
ATATTATGTTATATTTTATATTGTATATTGTATATTATATATTGTATATTATATATTGTCTATTATATTGATATTATAACAATATTAATAATAATATATAATGTTCAGCCTGGAGAAGAGCAGACTGAGGTCAGAAACAGAATTTAAGAGACCACAAGCACAACTTGTGTCCTGGTTCATTAGAGATGTATGAGATCAGCAAACAGTTTTAGCAACACGTAGACCACACACTGTGCCATTATCAGCCACTGAAATTCTGCCTTCTCCACTAAAAATTCTAATTAATTACCAAGATACAGTACAGAATGAGAGCACCTCTTCCTAGAGAAGGTCACACTTCCTGCTACTGCATTTCCCTCTGCCTGCCTGTCTGGCAATATTCACCACCTATCACAGCATCAAATGAGTTCCTGGCCATGTCATATTATTTGCAAAACCTTTCACACAGCCCCAGTGTGCCGGGACTGCGAGTAATAATAAACTCTAGTCTGGCATATCAATGGCTCAGGGAAATTTCCTATCGCAATTTTCAACACAAAATGAAGCATCCTGGCAGGAGTCAAAGCTGGAGGAATCTGTTCTGAGCGGAATGATTTCAGGTAATTCATCATTATGAAATGAAAATGCAGAAGCCATTGAAGTCTCCCAAAATGAGACAAATAAACCCATGCTGTAAAGTCCATGATCAGTGAGGTGTTATATTCAGCAGTACTTGGTCCAATAAATATTAAGATACTAAATCACTCTTGATATATCACAGTTCCCTTTCAGGGTGTGTGGCAAGAGCTTCTCGGAACAACTGGGACACAAGGCAGCTTCCCTGACACTTCCATATGGAGTTTTCCTTTGCTCTCAATACCAGGAGCAGCAAACTGGAGAACTGAGCATTTTATCAAGTCCAGTGACAGATTCCACTATTGCTCTCAAAACTTGTCCATCAGAATTTTGCTCAAAGCTTTTTCTGCCCTGGGCTTTGCTGGATGTGAGTAGAGGCAGATAGATGCTTTCAGAAATACAAATTGGTCAAAAAGTGCAGTCCCAAGAGGAAAAATTGATAAATGTTGCGTAATAAACCTGCACAAAGCATCCTTGAAAAGGTGGGAGTGAAACAGAAAGTCTTCTAGGCTTGAATCAAACATTTCTGCTTGACTGGAATGTGAAATACATGGCTTTATTGACTGGAGAAGTCAAGCTACCAACCAAAAGCTTTTTGGAATTGCTTGATCAGCACTCAGGGCACTGATGAGTTGATGGAATCCCCAACTCCAACAAGTCTAGTGGGTACTTAGTGCCTTTGGCCGTGCCAAGAAATGCTCATTCTCCCAGGTATCAGTGACGGGACAAGAGGAAACGGCCTCAAGTTACACCAGGGCGTGTTGGATTGGATATTATGGAAAAATTCTTCACCAAAAGGATTGTCAAGCCTTGGCACAGGCTGCCCAGGGCAGTGGTGGAGTCACCATTCTTGGAAGTGTTCAACAAACATGTGGGTATGGCATTTGGGTCCATGGGTTAGTGGTGGGCTTGGCAGTGCTGGATTCGTGTTTGAATTCGATGATCTTAGAGGGCTTTTCCAACATAAATTATACCACGATCCGGCACTTGAACCCTCATAAGATCAGCAGGAAAAGTCTCCCAGTTCGTGGCGGAAATGCTTGTTTCAAAGGCTGCTTCGTGGGAAGAAAAGCACTTTATTCCCTGCATTTTCAACCTTTCAAAGTCAGCCTAACCTCAGGGGTCCATCTCTGCTTCCTGAAATTAGACAGCTCTTTAATTCTTTTGTCAATCTTCGGCTGGGACTGGTTTGGGATCAGAATAGCAGATGAGACTTGTAGATGGCAAGGTGTGCAGGAAAGGGAGCATGAGGATATCCAGCTAAAAACCCAGAAGCTGGTGCACAGCAAAAGTAATGTGCCTGCAAAATGCTGCCTGGAAGTCTGGAATTACACAACATACGGCAGCTTCAGCTTGACTTTCCAGGGGATGAAATTTCCACTTTAACTCACACTGCACCCGATCTGTCCCTGACCAGTGCCATTAATCACATGTGTCTGCTCACATTCCTGCTGTCTGAAGACTGGGAAAATAGCAGGGGTCACTCAAAAGGCTCTTTAAGGAAATTTCCCTAGACAGATGAGAACTGAGTTATTGTTAAGCAGATTTTGCACCACGAGACTGGTGGCCCATTGATATGGTTACGGACAGTTTTGAGCCTCATAGGAGTTGTACACATCTGGCTCCCTGAGACTTGCTGAGTGTATCTAAAGAGAAATTACGCCTTTCTGTCAGAAATGCCTGTGTTTCTGCTGAGAGTCACAGTCTCTCTCACCGAACCCGTTAAGCAGGGCAGAGAGGATATTCATGAGGCAGACAGAGCCGTGTGCTCTTCTCTGCCATTGCTGGTCCAGCGAGCTCAGGCAGCTCAGCTCCACTTGTGAGAGGTTCTGGAGGGCTAAAAGTGCAAAGAGCACCTGCCTGGTGCCATGAGAGAGCACTGCCCTGAGGAAGTCAGACAGGGCACACCTGAGGACTCGAGAATGGGGTCTCAGCCCAGGAGCAGGCAGGATGCACACAACAAAGAAATATTTAGAGATGAAGACAGGCAGCTAAAGAAATAATGGACAAACCTTCTGATCTTTGAGTGATTGCATTAGAGAAAATAAATCTTCACTGGATCTTGTTTGACTTTCTCTCCTCAGTTTCATACTTGGAAGTTCAGCTCTTTCTTTCACAACATACTGACAGAGGATTTTCAGTTGATTGGCTCCAACAGATCCCTGAAAAGAGGTGTGATGGCACAGGTGTCCTGTCCTCACTGGTACCCAGCAGCCTGTCACAGAGTTAAAAAGACATTTCAGAGAGAGAAAGAGAAAGGACCTGCACAAACCCTGCATTTCCAGTCAGGCACTCTGCAAGTTAATTCAGATGACACAGCTTCAGATGGAAAAGTTTCTTTTTTATTCCGTGTCTAATGCAGATGAAGGGTAATACATATGGAACTTGTTTTTCAGCAGCAACTTGTGAAGTAGTCAAAGTTTTGAATCTAGGGCACGTAAATCAAGCAGAAATAAAGAGGAACGACATGCAAGTTGTAGTTGTCCTTCTCTATCACTGAGCAGGAGATCTCTGTAAGGGCAGGACAGGGGCTGCAGCAGCACGGAGCCTCTTCCTGAGCAGCCTCACTGCCACCAGCTCTGAGCCTCTGGCTTGTGGGGAGAGCCACAGACAATGCAATTATCTGGGAAAAATCCAGTTCAAGGGAATTAAGGGAAATCTAATCAGGTAGCAGACCCAGCAGTGCTGGGAAGAAACCAATTGTTTTAGTGAAAGATTTTTCCCTTGGCTTTTCTCTCTCTCCCAGTGTGGGGAATAAGGACACTGTCTGACAGGGATTTTTTAAAAAAAAACAAAAGAACCCAAACAAAAACTAAAAAATAGACTAGGCAGAACAAGGGAGGTTGGAAATGTCACAATTCATCTGTCCAAAAGTTTTGGAAATATTATTCATAGCCCTGAAATGGTAAATACTAAGATATTTAAATAAACCCCCATTCACTCCTCTATCATTAGATTAAATTCTTTCCCAGATGCTCTTCATTTGTCTCTTTACCAAAATTCTGATTATACTCAGTGGTGGAACTTTTGGTATGACAAATAACTGAAATGGTTGGGGATTCAGTTATTAGGGATAAGTCCAAAAAGGAAAAAACTGGTTTCAGAAGGAAATGTGCTTACACAAGCTGGGTAGACCAAACTACTGCAAATGACAGTAAATTTAAAAATTAGCTGAACACCACTCTTCCTGCAGCCTTGAAAAGCCTGCCTAATAGTTTAAAATAGTTTATTAAAGTTTGCTGCATTCTTAGGCATGTCTGCTGGTTCAGCTGGTCCAGGAGCACAACAAAATCTGGTCCACACATCTCCTGAGAGCTCCTTCCCTTGTAAGATCTCCACTGCTTGTCCAAGCATTAGGGACACTGATGGGTCACCAAGTTAATCTGGTCCCAGATGACCAGAGGACAGGCCTGGATGCCAAGATGGAGGGAGGGCTGGGAGCAGCCTGGCTGCTCCTGCCTCATTTTCACAGCTGCAGGCTTGGGAATTGCTCACCCTTCAACTGAGCATCCTCCCACGGGCTCAGGCAGCAGGAACAGGTACTGTCATCCCGATGGGAAAAAAAAGCAGGGAATCATTTTCCTCAGCTAAAAGCTGCTGCAAATGAGAGGCCACTCTTCAGTGAAAAGCCCGATATAGCTTCCTCCTTGTCTCCAAAGACATTCAGCATTGTTTTCTGTGTTTACTTGAGAGTCTTCCTGGGAGGACCTCAGAAGTTCCAGAGGAAAATAAAAGTTGCCGCTGTATAGCAGCAATCCTGGAAAGAAAGGCAGAGCTTCAGTGGGATAGCACAAGCTGAAGAGCAACAAAATTAAATGATCAAGGAATTTTTGAGTAAATACGAGGGCAGCAGCAGCCCCTCCTGCCTGCTCCCCCTCGCTCTCCGCTGAACTGAGAGCATCTGTCCACATCTCCCCATGCCAGAAGGATTACTACAGAAAGGAATTTACATTCTGTCAATTAAAACAACATCAAGCCAAGGATTAAAGTCACAAACACATGAATTAGAGAGGGTGCCAAGGCACTCTACCTATCTATCTTTCATGACTTTTCGAAGCACATGCTATAGGAGCATTAAAGGCATCTTTAATCTGCTACATGTGCATGCATGTCATTCACTTAGAGGGGTGGCCAGTGAGGTGGCAACCAGCACAGGACTGGCATCTGTCTCCCTCTCAGACTTCATGCACAAGTTGTACTTCCCCTCCCTCAAACTGAAGTGATCATAAAGTGTTGAATATTACTGTGACTGGCACTAAAACATTGACCCCAAAACCACTGAAAGTGCTTCATGCAAGGGATCAAAATAAAAACTGGGCAAAGCTTAACTGACCCCCACTCTACACTGAGGAGAAATTGGGCTGCTGAGTGTTTATTCCCCCAGCACTGGGTACAGGACTATGCACCAGCATTTCCTGCATCAATTCATGCTGAATTTTGGCTTTAGGTTAAAGTTTATGAGAATGAGGATGGAAATTACAAATGGTTTGCAAAACAGGGGAATAAAAACCCCAATTTGATCCCATTGAATAAGCTGGTGGTGAAGGACTGGGTTCAGCCCCTATGCCAGACTGCCCATCAGGAGATGAATGTGTTGGTGGTTTCATGTTTTATGGCCTGAGTTAATGCTGCTGGGGTTTACACTGAATCAAGGTGGAGCAGATGGCAGGAAGGTTTCCATGTTGCATCTGGGCTGCATTTCCAATTCAAATGGTAGCACTTGGCTCCCCTAAAGGAGAGAAGCAAGGAAAGAAGTTCAGGTTATTCTGTATTCCAGTGCAGAACAACCAAAACCTTTTGATTTCAGCCTAAGTTACCTTCTGGGTATATTCAGTGCACAAAATAGCCTTTCTTCCCCATGACTAGTGTCAGGCAGAGCAAAAATGCAATGAAATTGAATAAGAATGGCACATTTTGTCTCATAACTGTCCTCATATCACTTGGGAAAGAGTGTGGTAGAAAAGTCACTGTGGTGGAGCTTGAAAGACTCAGTTTAACCCCTGATTCATCCTCCAGCTTCCTGCACAGCGCTCAGAACTTCAGTTCCTCCCACCTCAAATGAAGGAACAATCCTTTCCTTTACATCCTACACACATTGTCAATTTTTCATGGGAGGAACTGTGAACATTTTGTGTACTCTGCTCAGGAGCAGCATCTCGAGCTGCAATCTTAATTCCCTGTAATAGATGAGGGTGTGAATTGGCACACGCCGGGGTCTGTTCTCTGGGCTTGGCACATCCTGCTCGCCCCGGGCTCCCAGCCCTGTGGCTTCCACAGGAACAAAGGCAGTCTAATTACAGTCAGGGCAGATTATTGCAATTTGATTACAGGCTTGGCTCTGATGGTTCCCCTGTGCTACTGAGAGAAGAGGAGGAGAACAGGCTCTGTCCTGTGGAGATTGCGATACAAATGAGGAGAGAGAAGATGGAAAATACACAGTGGAGAAATGGACAGTGGCTGCAGCCTCGGGGTCATTAGTCTGTATATTTTAATAATGAAGTGGCAGGAGCTTGCCCAGCAAAGGTTAAAATTTGTGCACTCCGGAGAGGAAGGGAAGCAAAAGAGTTGTGCACTTTACCAAAAATCTTATCTTTGATCTGCAGCACCTCCATTTACCTCAGTGAATTTACTCATCTTGATACTCATCAATTTGAGTGCAGGTTTCAGCCCTGGGCACAGCAATGAGTCCAGAACTGAGGTGGGAGGAGCAATTTGTACCATTACATGCACTGAGCATCCACTCCGTGTGAGTCAGCATGAGCAGACCCTGCCACTTGAGGAGCCCTCTCTGCCCTGCCCCTCATCTCTGTCCCCTGTGTCCTCATCTCTGTCCCCTGTGTCCTCATCTCTGTCCCCTGTGTCCTCAGTCCTGCATTCATGGGACTCTCACCTCCGTCTAAGCTCTTCTACCTGTGTAAATTTCATGAGAGGATCTAAAGCACAACCACTCCTTCTAGAGCCCTGAAGGTCTTCAATGATTAGAGGCTGAGTCCAAGCCCAAGCTACACTGGTTTTTCTAGATCCTTCCAGCAGTAAATCACCCAACACAGCACACATTCCAAACATCCCTGTATAAAAGGCCAAAACTCCCTATTCATATTCCCTCTGAACCCTCTGCTGGCATCTCTGTCACTGCCTCATTCCACCAATGGCAGTGATGAAACTCAATAAATGCAGGTGCTACTGCTGGGAGGAAAAAGAGCATCTTCCTCCTGCTTCCCTCCCTGCTTTGCCCTTACACTCCCAGCACAGGTGTAAGCTGTCTGCAACCTCCAGAGGGCTTTTTTCCCTTGGTTGTGGTCACTTCACCACCTGAGAGTTATCCCTTCTGTGAGGACTGAGCTGCTCCCAAACCTCTCCAAACTTCCTGCTGCTCCCTCAAGCGCCAAGAACAGCAAAGCAACCAAACAGAGAGTTCCCCACTGCTGCAGCCACTAATGAGCCCCTTCCTTGGCATGAGCCTTCCTGCTGGGCATGGCACAGCTCCTGTGCCTGCTCCCGGCTGCCAGCCTTGCGAGAAGGGAGAGCTGTGGGATGGGGCATCCCACGCTCCTCACACAGGCATCCCACAGCAAAAACTGGTGGGTTTCACCCCTTACCCCAGCCCAGAGGGAATGGATTTCTTGGATTGCTTTTGTCTTCCCACTTGCTTCATCAGTAAATAACCCTGACGAGCTCTTTGAGGCAGGGAAGCAAAAAGCAGCACTCTTTTCTTCTTTCTGAGTTCACCAGGTCTGAACTGCAGCGTGCCTGTGGTACCCATTTTGTACCTCAGCACCTCCCAGGCTCACTGACATTGCACCAGGTCGCTTGGTGGGAATGAGTGGCATCACACACCTCAGGAAAGCACAGCTCTTTCCCTCTCCTTGCAAGCCAAACTTTCACAGGAATGGGATGTGAATGTCACTGGAGCTGCTGGTCCCTGTGTGTGGGAGAGAGCTCGTGCCTTCAAGCTGCTGTTGCCTGGAGAAAGATGTGAAGTTCAAGGGACTAACTCCAAATAACCTTGTGAATTACAGCCCTGCTAAGGGAGGATGCAATTCCATGACCCCCGGCCTCCTGTTTTCCATAAAATTTGTCTTTAAGCAAAATACGACAGCCCAAATTAAATCATGTGGAAAACACACGGCAGCCACCTCACTGCATTTTTGAGAGGTGCTGCACTGAGGCAGCTCTAAATTCAGTGGAGTTACGTCCCTTTTCCTCTGTGAAATCCCTACTCTTAAAGGCAGGAAAGCTGCACCCGTTTGCCCTAGTGTTGGTTTTGGCTTCCTACACCCACATTAGCTCTTTCTGCAGCATCCCACGGTATTAGGTGCTTTCTTCGAGCAATGAGTGATGAAGACACTCAGAGAGAACTTTACAGCGCTTCAGTTGACAGTTTTCTGAGTTGATTGTGCACCTCCCTCCTAGCAGAGGTCTCTGCACCACAGATGGTGTTTTACATATAGCAGTAAAGTGACATAGTTGGAACTGCAGCGTATGTGCCTTTACTGTGTCTCTGCATCCCAGGCAAGTCCACTGGGTTTCCAGCTCGCTCCCATTTTGCATAGCTTGGCTTAATATTCAGCAGATGGGATGCTGGCCTCTTGTTCATCCTTCAGCTGATGGAAAGGATTGCAATATTAGAGTGGAGAAAAAGAAGATGAGCAGGACCTTGCCCATGAATGTTATAATGTTTCCCTCCACTACAAAGCCACGGCTTTGCAATGTTATAAAATTGCTGTTATCTCTTTCCCAGTGTCCTTCAAAATAAATTGGCACCGACCACTTTCGTGGGTTTCCATTTAAGGGAACCCTGCAGGTTCTGTGGTGTTTTAAGCTTGTTAAGTATTTCCCAACTGATTAATTGAGGGTTATTACTGAAGGGAATTTAGCACTGCCTAAAGTTCCTGGGTTGTCCACCTTGGGAACGTGATGTTCTTTTCAGCTGCAGACCATTCCAGCAGGGACTGGGGAGGATGATTTCCCAGAGATACTCACCAACCTGCTCAGGCTGCCCTCAGCTAGGAGGAAGGGCAGAAGGCCAATTCCCCCTGGGATAGTGCCTCCTCCACCAAGCCCTTCTGCTGTGGGACCGTGCTCTGACAGAAATCTGGTTCAGTCTTCCTTGTGTTGCAGCTTTCCAAGGAAGGTGCTCCCACAGCTGAGGGTCAGTGCTGTACAGGAGATGGGTGACCCTGTCAGCCCCTGAACACTGATCCAGGAGGCACTGGGAGATACCATCAGAGGATGATCCCCCAAGGACAGCCAAGGCAGAAGAACAGATAGGATTGCCATCAAGATATGCAACTTGTTAGCCTGGCTTAACCTTTACTAAAATTGATCTCAGCCTGCTCATAGCTGGAAAACACACCAGGAATATTCTGAAGGGAATTTGGGGACCTGTGAGCAAGTTCCACAGTCTCTTTTCCATTTCTCCCAAACTAACACCCGCCCAAAGAAATTCCATTTCCTCCTTGAGAGAGAGCAAAGCAAGAACTCCCTGCTGGACCAGCCAGCTGCCCTGGGATCAGTGTGCCCCACAGAGCCCCAGCTCAGGCTCCTGGGTGCCTCCAACAGAGCCCTTGTGAAACGTGTCAAGAACACGTCCAGCAAAGCTGTGCCTCCCTTGAAAGCCTTTGTTTCCACGAAGCCCCCAGGAATGAAGCCCCACTGGACTCCTGTCCAGGCAGGGAGAGAGGCAGAGCAGCTTTCAAACCTCTCTCCTGCACAGACCTGGCTGTTCCCAGACCTGTTGTACAGCCTTGTCACCCCTCCCTTACAGAGACACAGCATTTCATTCCACCTTCAGTTTTAAGGGTGCAGTAGTAGAGAGCATAAACCCTTCAAACACTCTGTGTTTCTTTGTATTTTCAGCTGACTGCTCAAAATGTAGTTCACATTAAAATATTCCGGAGGAGGCAGCAGAACTTCCCTACCCCTTTGCTTCTGATACCCAAAGAAAATCAAGATACAGCTGAGTTGATGCAGTGACATCAGCTCATATTTCTGTTGTCTCACACTGTTTGGCAGTTTTTAATCTCAAAACTCCAGCTTTCAGAGCCATGTGATAAGGCTCAGAAAATATAGGAGGTTAATGCAAGTGTCTCTACCTTTTCACTGAGGAGAAAAATTTTAAAATTTAGTCTCTGTGACCCATTCCAGGCTCCGAAAAGATACAGCAACAAATGTCTGGATCTTTCCCTTTCTTCATTAAGAAAAAAACTGCTATTTTGGAACAAATATTTTGATTTCTAGAAGCAATTCACTCATGAATGCTCCAGGTTGGCAACTTCAGCCCTCCCCTATATTCCAGGAGCATATGACAAGGATACCTGCTGTATCAGCTAACCTGTAAACAGCAAAAACTGTCTGTATTTATGTCCAAGGGCAAGAAAAAACAAAGCTCATGGTGCTCAAAAAAGGGGGGGAGGGGCAAGCTGAAATCAATACACCTTTAGTTCTCTTGTCTCAGCAAAAGGAGGGTCTCAGGGAGATTTTTTAACCCTTTCCCACTCTAAAGAAGAGGAGAAATAACTCCGAACTGATCTGGGTCTTGTCATGCCTGGTAACATTAATTCTCTGATCTAATTTGAGATTTCATGACAACAGCCTAGGCCCATGTCCAATAAAGATTTTAAAATACGAGATGTGTCTGGTAAAATCTAAGGCTGATGGCAAATGCAGTGCGTGGGGTGGTGCCTCGGCAGAGAGGAGCAGCGTCCCTGCGTGGCAGGAGACCCAGGAGCCCATGTCTTGTGTGATCTATCACTTGGTGGGTACAGGACACCCACCAACATCTCCAGAGGAGCAGCTGAGCTGCCTCCTGGCCCTGCTCACCGTTCTGCCTTCAAACTGTGGCCTACATTGAGAGTGAGCAAACACATCACTGTCCCCGTCTCATCGTCAGTCAGGGAATGGTTTGCGTTGGAAAAGACCTCCAAAATCATTGAGTCCAACTGTTCCCCCAGCACTGCCAGGTCCACCATGAACCCATGTCCACAAGCACCACATGCACATGTTTTTTGAACACTTCAGGGATGGTGGTTACATCACTTCCCTGGGCAGCCTGCTACAAATCAACCACAAAACCTCTACAGCCATGTCCCGAGCTTGTTCCATTCTCCCTGCATGCCTCCTAGTCCTCAGAAAATGCCAGAGCTTTGTGGTGCAGGCTGAGGAAATCAGAGCCAGGCTGCCAGCTCAACTTCCTGAGCCTCTAACATATGCAGGTAGCACCACTGGTCCCTGTGATGCCACCCCAGCATTAGCATGCTGATTAACAGCTGGTTCCTTGCCATTCTAATAGGCTCTAAATACCTCTCCTAGGAGCTCCTAGCAGGAATTGGATTTTGAAAGGGGAGGGAGGAGACATTTTGTATTCACAGGGTCTTCTTCATACCCGTAGGACATTCAGTAATTCTCAGTAATTGTCCTACAATCTATTTTTAAAGCTCATTGTTTTCAAAAAGTATTTCATTGGCAGGGGCTGATGCAGTCTCCGTCCCCCATTCCTGGCTCCCCCTCTTCTCTCTTGAATTATTGATCTTTTGGCAGAACATGATTTGTCTTCATTATACGTGAGCTGCAATCACCACAGATATTAGTGCAAGCTCGTGGCAGCAGATTGATTAGTTCCTTGCATATGGAAGGAGGGGGTCCCTCCCACGGCTTTATCAGGGATCCCCAGAGCCAGTTGTTCTTTACAGGACAAAAAAATGTAAATTAGATTTCAGTTAAATACATCAGAAATTAGATTAGATGTTATTATTTCAAAATGTCAAGCTTCGGGGAAGAGTGTTCCTCAAAGGACTAAAAAAAAAGATATTATGTGGAAATACAAAAAGCTTGACTTTCTCTTTCCACCACTCATGACCAGGACATCTAAGAGCAATCCTCCTCAGTAGAGTGCAAAACTAAACAGTGATAAGAATAAAAACTCACTCACCCTTAGGGAGTAGAGCTGCAAAAATCAGGATGGTGGTTACAAGAACCCTGGAGCATCATTCCTGCTGGTCTTTGCTTGTTGTAAGCAAGGAGTTCAAGAGCTAAGGGTAGTCAGGGAGAGATTTTTGCATCAGAACCTACTGGAGCTGGTGTGTAAGGAAACAACAGGCATCAGCCAGGCTTTGCTGAGCAACTTCTCCTGCAGTCACAGGCATCTGGGACCAAAGGGGATGAGAAATGTGCACCAGGGCCACAAAACCCTCAAACAACAGCACGTGTGGCACTGGCCGTGGTGGTGGCAGTGGCCAGGAAGCAGCACCACACAGGTGCCAGGTAAAACACACCAGGCTTTCACAATTCATGGCCATCCCACACCTGTGGATCCCACAGCACCCCAGTGGTCCTTCTTCACCCCAGTCCTCTTGGTGATGGGGTCCCAGAGTAGTCCTTCTGGAGGTGTCACCTTTATACAGTCCAAGTTCTGGGTACCTGCAGGGTGGTTGCAGATGTTCCCACAGCTTGGCTGGCATGGATGCAAGCCATGGTTGCCTTTCCTTTCCCACAGTCTGCACAGTGGGAATTGTTTGGTGTGCTAATCAACCCTTCACCTCTTTTAGGCCTGGAATTAGCACCTTCCTCTTTAAATTCCTCTCTTCTTGTCTCAAGTTCCTGCTGTGGTTGCTTATGCTATAGTTGCTGCTGCAGCTCTGATATTGTTTTGAGACAGGCACCAGCGTTCTTTAAGCCCTTACAAGGTCACGGCCTCTTGCCTTGGGATCCCAGCTCCAGAGCTCATCCTGGAGCTGGCACTGCAGCCTCACTCCGAGCCACCTGTGCTGAAAAGATTCCTCAACAGCTGGAAATTCCCAAACACAAACCTGACCTGGGATTCACAAAGAAAGGCACCCACCAAGAACAACCGAGTGCAGGGAGAGCTCAGCACTGTCCCATCACCTGTGGAACAGCTGCTGCAGAGGTGACTGAGCCGCCCTGCCCAGTGATCAGGGCTTTTTTTTGAGTCTTACATGAAGAATGACAAGAAACAGTCTTTTCCCTATGGAGAAGTCTGAGAGTTTTGACATTGTCACCTATTGGTAAAAAAAATCTTACAGATTTTTGTTCTATACTTAGATAGTCCACAGAGGCAATCCAAGCAAGCCCACTCAACATCTTGTATCCCGATTGACAGTTTTCTTTCTGCTTGGAAAGCTGCAATCCATGCAGTTCCTGTTAATTCAAAACACTGCTGCAAACGTCATTTTCTCTAGCCACCCTTCTGACCCTGTCACACTTTCCTCTGTCACCTTCCCTTAGCTACTTCCTATCTATCACCCCTAAAACAACTTGTTTCCCTCTCAAACCCTTTGTGGACTGTCAGACTAAACTGAGATGAGATGAGATAAAATAAGATAAGATAAGGTTTAATTACGCTGGTTATTTTAGATAGATCCAATTCCAGCCAATCAGAGTCAGTTATTACAGAAAGCTGCAGGTTAATTTAAGTAGAAATTAAGCTATGCAGCTAATGTTTCTATTATGAGGACTCTTGCAAACAACTTGGTAATAGGCTGTTAGCACTTTTATATTCATAGCCTTTTTGGCCTGGAAGAAAAAGATGATTAACATATGTAAAAGCTCCAAATGATCAGCATCCTTGATGCTGATTCAAAGAACCTCCAAAGAGCCATTCCTCAGACACGTCCTTTCATAACCCGCACCATTTAATTTACATATTCATTTACATATGTCCCACAACACTTTAAAAGTTTCTCGTCGGATTGGTTCAATAGCAATTCATTTATATTTATCTCACTTCCACATTTGTAACATCATTAGAGCCACAGTGAACTTAAAATACTGTAACAAAATCCTTGGTGTCAGAACAGCCCCACCTCATATATGTCTCATTAAACTTCCTCATCCCTGAGTCTCAAAACATCTTCTAATCTTATTCCAGTGCAACAAATTAGCAAATCGCAAAACTGTAGCTCACGTTGCCCAATTAAATGAAAATGAAGGACTTCAGCTCTGTCAAAGACAAATTATTCCTTCTGCTGCTTCCAGCCAACTTGGCCTCCAGTTTCTGGTCTGTTTATACCACCACAGTTACGGAGAAACATCCTACAACAGTGAAGACACTTTGTTCCAAGGGCAGTGCCAAAGCGAGTTTCCCAAATTCCCTGTTTTCCCATCTCCTTTTCCTTGTGGAGTCCCCATGGCATCCCTGGCTGACTGAGATCCACTGCTAATGGAGCAACCACCCCAGTGGGGTGCTGGCCAGCATGCTTCAAGATTAATAATAATCCTTCACTTCTTTAATCCTCTGTCCCTAAAATAGGCCGCATGTTTTGTCAGTCTTTCCTGTTTATATTGCAGGCTTTCCAGAGACACTTTATTTAGAAGCCAGAACAATGGAGCCCGAATTCCCTCACGAGCACAGGTGCTATTCCTTTCTTAATCACCATGGTCATCACCATCACTGACCCTTTAATTCCACATCCTGCTCCCACTGTCACACACAGACTTTATTTTTGGAGACACTTCACAAGTCAGAGGTGGTTAAATTGCTTTTATCATCATCATCCTGGCAGCCAGAAAACTTGCTACCATGCAAGGACAAAGATTTCCAAGAACAGAAAAGCTGCTAAAGAACCTTCTTCTCATTTTTCCAAAGCTAACAGTGTCACTGACAAAGGCATTCACAGGTTCCCTCTGCAATGGGCTGGAATTAAGGAAGGGGTGAGTCATTTTTCATTTGCAAAATTTTAATGACTGTCATCAACAGCACTTGCATTCATTATTCCTTCGTGACATACCAAAGAGCTGGGGAAATTTTTGCTCTTAGAAAACCACATCACTGCAATACAAGTTGTGTCAAGGCCTTAATATTTATTTGAATTATTTTTGGCGTGTTTTTTTATCTTCTCAGAGCACCATGAAGGATATAATTACTGAAGTAAATATATAACCCCACATGCATGTTTCTGTAAAATAGTACAAATATACCACAGAACCAATAATCTCTATAACATAAATATTTTCCAGTGAAGGATCATATGATTACATGAGTAGAGTTTTCTTCCATTTTCAGTTGAGTGGCTGTGGGGGTTGGATATCTGCAGTGGAATGAAAAATCCATAGCTAGGGTTTTCAAAAGGAATAAAGGATACAGATTATGTTTTTCTCATGGAAGATTTGGGGTGTCTCCCCGACAAAGCTACATCTTATGTTTGTAGACACCTCAAATACCACATGTCCCCAGGTAAAAAGAAGAAATGGGAGCCATTTCTGCAAAGTCACATCCTGGCAATGAGCTGAACACCAGAAGAAATATTCCCAAGAGGTTTGCCCCACATTTTCCACACCACCAGTTTGGAGAGGCTGCCCAGCAGAGCACAGTCCCGACAGCCAGTTCTGCTCCTGGTTTCCCTGGTGAGAATGATGACAAATGAGTCAGCTCACGCCAAGCAAGGGAACAGCTTTTCTGATTTAGATTTTCCATCAGTAAGAACAGCTCAGAGAGCAATACCTTGTGCCAGCTGGGTCAACAACAGATCCGGGCATTCTGGCTTTTCATTATTTGATAAAATAGATAAACCTCATCCAATACCTACCCAGCAGAGGGATAAAACCCTCTCCAAAGAAATTCGAGCATGTGAGTCATGCTCCCACATCTGTGTGGGAGGACAGGTAGGACAGGGCTGTGCTGGACCTGCTCCAGGGGCTGGCTCTGGCCAGGGCACTGTCACTGCCAGTCATCAGGTGCCAGCAGCCCTCCGAGCAAGGGGCACAAAACTGAGACCAGTAGCTACACTTGCCTCTGTACCTTGTAGGGAATCTTGATGGATTGGTTTATTGATTTTTATACCTTAGGGTAGGAAAGCATGAATATTTACCGATAGAAAGCTTGTTTCCCTTTGGTTTCAATTCTGGCTGTAGCACAGCTTTGCTTTCATGTTGGAATATGCCTGGCAGTGCAGATTTTCAGCATAATAAACCTGAGCTACAGAACTGACCTGTCACAGATCACTGCAAACCTGGCCCAGATTTTAAACCCATCGCAAAACAGGGAAGGACTCCATATTTTATCTTTTATCCCTTTAACCACAAATGTAATTTATTTCATTCTTTGGTAGCCCAGTGAACACAAGCATCAGGAGCAGCAGAGGTTCCATGTAACTGGAGGTCTGTACTCCCCAGGCCAGCTCTGCCTGTGTTTTATATGGTATTTTCTCTGCCTTTAATTCCATGTTCTGTTGACTTTCCCCAACTAATTAGAGAGACATTTTATGATACCAAAGAGACATTTTTTCCTTTCAGTCCCAGAACTGCGAACACCCTAATTTCTCATCCTTATTTGATCAACAGGGAAAGTAATAACAAATTGGTCGTTTACAATTCTCCAGGTGAATCCTCCATCCCTGGGTCTCTAACTAAGCCAGTCTGTCAGCCATCAGGAATTCTTGATGCCATCTTTTGAAAGCACTTGCAGTGCAAAGCATGTAGGAAAAAATGCACCTAAAAAGCCATATTTTATACTCTGGCTCCTCATGTGGGACTCACACACACGTGGAGCAGCATTTAAGGGTAGTTATCTCTACTCTATTGAAAAAGGAACTTTCCAATTTTTACTTATGTTAATACAAAACCTAATGTCCTGTGGAAGCTGATGTGAGTTGTGCATGCATGAATTATTATCGATTTCCTTGCAAAGACTTATCTCTGGACTACGAACAGTCTCAAACGTAAAAGTTAAGGTGAAATACTCTCTCAAATGTTTTACACAAAAGGAAACTATTTCCATTCTAAGGCATTAAGCAAGAAAATGTTGAATGTTATTCTTGCAAAAGGAGATTGAATAAACTATCAGTGCACAGGATAAAGTGGAAAACGCATGAGTCAGGCTGAGCCACTCTTATCTGCTGAAGAGGGTGGGGAGATGCACACCCCAGCAAGGCTCTGCCTGGGGCAGCAGAGAGCTGAGATGGAGATACTGTCCTGGGAGCTGCCTCCTAGAGCGGCAGTTTTGTCTTTTGGTGGTGACTCAGACTTTAGGCTTTGTCGGAAAATAATTACTCTGCCTACCTAGAGAAAGCATTGATCTTTACATGAAAACCTCTAAACTGTACAGTTTTGCACACCATGTACACCAAACCAGGAAATAATAAATGATGCTACAAAATTTCACAGGCGTCTCTGTGTCTCTCTTCGTTGTGTTTCCATTCTCTCACGTGGGGGGTGCTCCGTGGGGTGACCCCAGTACATCCAGAGTGAACTGAGATTTCCTCTGTTGGTGTTTTCCATTGCTCAACACAGGAGTTTCCAGCTGAAGCCTAAAGGGAGCTCTGTGTGCGCATGAGGGGCCCAGACCACAGGAGACACAGCCACAGGAAAGAGGAGAACAGCAGCACGTGGACCCAGGCTCATCTAGCAGTGCATTTCCATTTGTGGACAGAATGTTTGTCCATTTTTTTCTCTCTGCAGCTCCAGACTGGGAAGTTATCTTCCCTTCCTTCACCACTGCTCCATCAGGAAAAGCTGCAGCCAAGGAGAAAGGATTTTCCCTCAGTGTGTGAGAGCTGAGGCTGCTCAGCGTGGAAAAGAGAAAGCTCCAGGGACACTTTTCCAACACCTTCCAGTGCCTGAAGGTGGTTACGTGACAGATGGGAATCCACCTTTAGCAGAGGCTATTGTGATAGTGCAAGGAGTAATGACTTAAAACTAAAACAGAGTCTATTTAGGTTAGCCATAAGGAGGAAATTTATCACAATGAGGGTGGGGAGGCCCTGGCACAGGGTGCCCAGAGAAGCTGTGGCTGCCCCATCCCTGGCAGTGTCCAAGGCCAGGTTGGACAGGGTTTGGAGCAGCCTGAGATAGTGGAAGGTGTCCCTGCCCATGGCAGGGGGTGGAATGAGATGAACTTTAAGGTCCCTTGCAACCCAAAGCACTCTCTGATGTTATGATTCCATGAATACTGGGAGAGGACCTAAACTTCCACTGGTTTTACCCTGAATGGAAAAATCTGATTTTAAAGCAGCTGGCCAGGAAGGTGCTGGGACACCAGCAGTACACAAGATGGCAGGGAAGAACACGTAGTTTCTGATTTTATGTTCAAACCAAGCCTGCTGATTTAGTGAAATTACCACCCATTTGCGCTGCTGTGAGTGAAATCCAGAGCAGAGCGGGAGTTAATGCACGGCCTGTCCTGATGCAGCAAAGCTGTCACTGGTTCTGCCTCCTCTATCACAAAGGCACGTAACTGCACAGGATCTCCAAATACACTGTCTTCTGTTCAGTACAAGGAAAATGAATGCACCCTGATCACTTCAGCAAACATTACACCTACTAAGGCATATATTTAATCAAATAATTAGGAGAGGTGCAGGGGAAATGTGTGCTGAAGAGATAATGTTGCACTTTAAAGGATTTATTATTGGTTATTACGTTTTACATAGAATGTCATTTTCTTTACGAGTTAAAGAAAAGGTGAAGGTACAAAAACAATGTCCTACTGACTAAATGCTTCAGCTCCATCTAAATTACAGACTGCTGAGAACATGCCTGAGAGTGGAGGTGCCACCTTTCGAAGGAGCACTGCCATTATGTTGCTAGTATTTCACAATCTGCTTTTTCCCTTGTCAAAGTTATTGTCTGTATTCGAGCACAGGGCAAAGACATACCTGGGCATTGTGACAGAGCATTTATATCCCATAACCCCCCGAGCCAACCTGCAGGGTATGTGGAGCCCACAGGAGCATGGAATGCAATCGGAGCCTGGGAGACAGGGGTGTGCATCACCATCCATGGGAACACACTGGGGAGCCCCGGGGTTGGCAAGGCCCAGGGGAGGATGACAGAGGCAAAATGCAGGCACATGAAGCACAGCAGAAAGGGGGGAGATGCAGGAAAGGAGGATGCAAAATGCTGACCCTCACCCTCATGGTGAAAGCCAGCGGTAGCTTTGATGTAATATGATGTAAATTAAAGAACAGTCCAACCCACAAAACAGCTGAAAATCTTTCCCTGGGTTCCACAAACTGCAGTTCCCTCACAGTCAGCTCAAGAGTATTTTAAAGCGAGGAGACTGCCAAACAGTTAAAAACCACCTATAGAAAAGTGTCTGCTGCTGGTTCTGCTGTTAGTATTGCGATTTCCTGTCAGCGTTTACAGAAATTCTTTGGGAGTCTGACAGGATTAAGGGGATTAATACATTAAAGCATTATTACAGCTTTCACAGGGGATTTTCAAAGACTTTACACTGTGATCTATTTGTCCTGTTAGATAAAACGAGCATTAATAGTCTGATTGAAAAGAATCGCTGCAATCGATAACCTTAATTTTTGTAAACACCCTCTGCCATCAGAATCAGGAGCTGAGGTCACCGGCCTCTCCCACAGCTTGCACTTAAATGGAGCTGCACAAACATATTTCTGGTCCATGCCAAAGGGAGGTCGGGGTGTTGCAGCCTACTCCTGGCAGATTTGTTAACAGCGAATCATCAACCCCAGGCTCCCGGTCCCTGTGGAGTCCTGGCTGAGTCATGGCCTGGGCTTCGGCTGCTCAGAATCCCATCCTGCCACTGGATTGCCGAATGGCTCCCTGTAGGG
This sequence comes from Oriolus oriolus, assembly GCA_013400235.1. NCBI lineage: Eukaryota > Metazoa > Chordata > Aves > Passeriformes > Corvidae > Oriolus > Oriolus oriolus. The sequence continues at coordinate 248,894 of VXBT01008056.1, read as the reverse complement.
AAGGGATTTTTTACCTTAATTAAAAGTTTGTGGGTGTGTGGGTGGCTGTCACTTGCTGGGGTGCTGCTTCTCTCCGGCTCCTGATCTCTGTGCTGGGACATCAGGACGTTGTCCTACCTGGCTTGGCAGCCTCCTTGCATGGCCTTAATGCCTCCATCCTCCAACCACCCAACTCCTAATTTATTTCAGGGTCATAAACAGCGCTTTTCCTTGATGATTTTCCAAGCTGATTCCACAGGGACGGGGTCTGCACCCCCACCCCAGCACGGCAATCTCACTCTGCTTTGCATTTCCCTGGGAACAGTTTCACACCATCCCTCAGCATAAACTTCAGTGTTTTGTTGAGAGATTTCCCTTCAAAAATTTTCGCAGGATAAAGGGCATAACCTCTCCCCTCCATCTCTTTCTCTATCTGCTAAATGTGAACCTCTACAATATTTAGGCATAGAGTGGCAGATATTCATCTGCTGCAAATCAACATAAATAGTCCAGGTGAGGGTCAGGGAAGCTTTTTCCACGAAAGTATCTCCTGATATAGGGCAATCCTTTTATACCATGGGTTCTGCTATACAGAAGGACTGGATTCCAAGGCTTTTCTTTTGCCTTGTTCTTTTGAGAAAATACAGAAGGCACATTCTTTGCTTGCTGGATTCTCATCTATTTTGCCCAGGTTTTTGAGTCTCAGAAACTGCCACCCTGTGCTGCCAAGAAAAAAATATGAGCGTAATTGGAAAAGATAAATAAAGAAGGACCTACGTTTGAGCCAACTACCCTAAGTTCTCAAGGAGCTTAAACAATGCAACACAGGAACTCTGATCCCCTCAAAACTTCTCCCTGTATTTCCTGTTCTGTTGGGTTATTCTGTTCCTGTCCCTTGCCCTGGGGACATCTGTGGCTGCAGGAAGAGGACACGGGAGGTTTGCCTTGGCTGTTTATTTTGGGGCCTACAAGGCAGATGAAGCCACATATTTGCCTCTCCTTCCTAGCCTTTCTCAGCAAACAAAAATCTGATTATAACACAGAAATGGTTACAAAGCATGATTTGAAAGTGCAGAGCACTTTGCTTTTTGGAGATTTCGAGGCAGATAGGAAAACCAAAAAAGCTTTATGACATGCTCACAAATAATTAACTTTGAGTTTTCTTTTTCCCAGTTATTTGAGGTGTTCTCTTGCATACATGATTTCACCTGCCTAAAGAATCAGCTGGATTCCAAAAAAATAAGAAATTCAAATAAAAATACCCAGTATAGTAAGGGGATAGGGAAAAAAGTGAGGGTTGCTGTGCTGGAAGAAGAATTTATCACTATGGAAATAAACAGATTTAGAGTGGGGAAGAAGCGGAATCTAATCTGCTGAGGCCCTTTGTCCAAGTGTGACATCCCCTTCCGTGAAGGGAACAGGTTCTTACCTCGAAAACATACGAGATCCTGGCACAGGGGATTTATGCTGTCCTTGTGAGACCCTTGCTGCGTTCAGGGAACAAAGAGCACCACACAGACTTCTGCTCCCCAGCGTTGCTGCAATGGAAATCGTGTATCTCAGCGTGCCTTCTACATCTAAATTATCCTACGAGTGTTTGTCATCCCACAGGCTGCACTCACAGACCACATTCCCGTTTGAACTCTCCAGGGCTTCTTGGGTCTTTGGGAAGCGTGGATAATATCTGCTGCAAACACAGTTGATATCTGCTGCAAACACGGCCCTGTTTTTCTTACCACTTTCTTTAAATTTCTGAATACAGTCGGGTCAGGAGAGCAGAATATTCACCTCCCCTGGTGTTGCAGGAGCTCTGCTCCCCTCCACCATCTATTTAAATGTCTCCATTTGATTTAAGCCAGCAAATCCAAGCTGTGGTGAGGTGTTTGCTTCCCCCCATGTGTGACTCTGTAAGCGTTCAACCATGTAAAGAAAGGAGTTGGATTTGCCCAAATGTTGACTGTGGAGACACTGAAGCTAAGGTTTAAATATCTGTCACTAGAAATACAGAAGAAATATATATAATGATGGACTTTTTGCAATTCATCTCATTGTGGGCCGTAAAAAAATGCAAATTGGTGGGTTTCAAGGCTGTTAATAAGCTGTCAGATCTAGATGAAAAACTATATAAAGAGCAGAAATTGAAAAAGAAGGAGTAAAACAGCACAAAATTTAAAGAGAAATCTTTGTCCTTATTTGATTTGTGACTTCTTAGTAACAGAATAAAGCATGTGAAGATATTAACAATTAATTCCCATAACCAACTCCAATCAGCCAATTCAGATAAAAGTGCATTCCTTTCTGGAAAGGTGGGAGGATTCCTTTTAACCTATTAACACCCCTCCTTTCAGATCCATTCTCGTCTACTTTCTTCCATTGCCAGAAAAACATGTTTATTGATGAATAAAACAACTTACTGGGTGACAGAGCATTTAATTTTCAAAGCATCAGGGTTCCATCAAGGTTCTAGTCTTGGTTACATACACTAAAGAAATGAAAGTATTGCCCACTTGAGAGATGGAAAATTGGGGCACAGAATAAAGTGCCTTACATGTGATCTTGTGGGAATTCTCTGGGAAAGAAAGTAACCCACCTGCAGGGTCCCTGCTGCCTTCTCCTATTTCTCATCCTTCTTTGTACCTGGGCACGACTGCCAAGATTCCTGACAAACCTCCTAAAATCCTTCCCACATTCACCACACAAGACACACGTGCATTTTTCTTGCCTGTCACATGCAGAGTCAGGGGCAGAAAAATGGAAGTGGCTTGTCTGAAGTCAGAGAAGAATGAGGCCCAAAAAGCCAAGACTGGCTGATCCCCAAATCCTCTATTTAAGCCCCCCATGCCCACCAGAGTGTGCCATGGCAGTTGTTCCTTGCTTATGGTGTTCCTGGTAATAATTAAATAGAAATTTCATAGTGCTCCACTGAGTAATAAACCAAAAGGCACTCGGATTCCCAAATCCCCCATTTACTGGTACAGGTAGGACTGGCTGTCTACACACATTACTCAACTCTAATTATAACTGTAAAGGATTTTCATGACTTTTTCGTTTTCCCTGGTCATAAGTAAATCCATCCTTAATACCATGGAGAACATATTCTGAGAAAGTCAGAGAGAAGAGAGAGTTAAAGGAAAGCCCAAGCGAAGATATGGCAGAGGATGCCAGGTACAATCACTGAAGCAAATAAAGTGAATTAGTTGGAGAGGCAGCAGCCATTCTGCTGGGAAAAGGAATAGAGATGGAATGGCAAAGCAGGGAGATCTGGATGGTGATATAAAGTTAGCAGAGACAGCGAACCAGGAGTTCAGCAGGCACGTGTTTTGTTCCATTTGCATGGGATGGGGTCTGGGTGACCAAATCAATAAGAGGGATATTTGAGCACTGTTTGTCTCTGCATAGCCCAGAGCACAGTTCGGCCTCTGTTTTGTCATGAAGTATTCAAACTATCAGAGAAAAGTGGATTCCTTTTTCTTCTTCTGCCAGATACTGAGTGAGTGATGGGTCGATTGAAGGCTTGAGCCACTGAAAAGAAATTGCCCAAAGCCCCTCACTTCCTCTTTATACATAGTAAAAACAAGCTTGTTTTACAGCCCACCTGGAATCACTGGGTTGCTCAGGTGGCCAATTTTCCACCAAAACCATGCACTCCTTTTGTTTCTTACTGGCCAGACTCCTCATGGAGCATCCAGCAGGACACTTAGGGAGGACATAGTTTGGGCATTTGTCCTTGTGATACATTCTTGCTGTGACAAATAAAGAAGCAAACAGTCACATCAGCATGACTGCCTTTGAAACCTGTAATTACCACTGTCTTTGATAAAGACGTACCAAAAAACGTGCCATGTCTGTCTATGCACAATTTAGTAGCTATGGAATATAGGTTTTTCCATTTGAAGTCCATTAGATGACTGCATGTCCCTCATTCAGTGTCTTCGGGAATGCTATAAAACACCTTTTGTGGTGTCTGCAGAGTAGTTTGGGGTGATTCTGGGAAAGAGGATGAACCCACAGCAGGGTGGATTCAGCCAGTCATGGCCTCGTTCTGTGCTTTCAGATAATTTTACATCAGTAAAACCTTGAGATGATCTCTTGATTAAAAAGAGAAAGTCAAATATCTGTATAAATGCAGGTGTGGGTCTTGAAAGCACCACTAGCCATAAAACACTCCTGGTTTGTGTTTCAGTTGGACACACAGTTTAAAATTAGGAAAAGTTTCCCAGCCGAGGTAGATGGCCTAACTTTAACGTGTCAGACAAGTCTGGGGCTTTTGCAGAATTTTTACAGCTTCAGATAACTTAGAACTCTGCAGTGAAGCAATAGTGGGGGTAGCACTGACCAGTGCAGGGACAAGAGACGTGTCAATGTCTGAGCAAAGAGCAATGTCACCTGCAAAGAGCAGGTGAGGTACCTCAGGCACTTGGCACCAAAAAAGCATCACCCACCATCCCAGGGAACACCACCCTGCTTTGGGAAAACTGCTTCGGCCATCAAGGTCGGTGCTGTGGGGCAAGGAGATGGCCAAGGCCCAATTTCCATATGCCAGCCTCACAGGGTTATATAGCTTGGTGTTGAATCAGATCCAGGAGGGTAATAAATAAAACATTAAAAAGATATTGCTCAGGTTGAGCCAACTAAAACACCCAGGTTTCAAAACAGCAAATTAAACTGCTGCAGTTCCCCTTCCCTTATTACAAAAACCAAGGTTAATATTTCACATGGAAATTTCTTAGTATGCAGAAGCTGCATCCTGCTATTAAAAAAAAAAGTAAAAATCCAAACCCAAGCATTTCTAAAAAGGAAATTTTAGTAAGTTGATAAGAATTTAATTAACATGGATTGACCTGGACAGCTAAACAACACCTTCTGCTAGAAGATATTTAGTCAATGTGGAAACCAAAGTCTTTTTGACAGTGCCATTTGCAGGAGGGCTGGGCACTGCACACCAGTCTCTGGATTCTTAAATCTTAAGGACAATTGAATTTTATCATTATTGTACTTTTGGAGAGGAAGAAGGAAGATATTTTTTCTCCCATGGCAGAGAAAAGACTCAGGAAATTATGAAGGAGGAGGCCAGAGAGCAGTGAAGGTCTGTGTTGACCACCACAGGCCAGAAATTTTCTGAGCAATGTTGGAGAGGTGGTATATTGAGAGCCCACTTGTCCACTTCCCCAGAAGCTTTTTTGGCACCTATTCCTCTGGGTCAAGATGAGAAAAAAAAACAAAAAAGGAAGCAAATTATAGCCTTGAGTTCATCTCTTCAGCTCCATTCCTAAACGACTGTTTATTTATACCAAGTATCTCGCTGTTACCCACCCTCAGCCTCTGTTGGGTTTAAAAGATGAAAGCAGACAAGCACCCAGCATCAGCATTAACAATGTGGACAATTTATCAGCAATTCCACTGAAACTGTTCGTGTTTTGCAAAGACATCACTGCTCCTGATGTGTGTGGCCAGTCATTCCTGCAGTGGAACTGAGAGCCACGGAGCTGGTGAGTAAATCCGGAGTATGCTCCAGTAAGTGCTCTGCTCATGTAAAGTAGCACCACTCCACTACAAATCCCTGTTTGCTCTGCACATTGCTGCCTGCACGTGATTTATTGAGCTCCTAATCCGTCAATAGAGAGGTGGAGTGAAGGAAAGAGGGAGAGGAAAGGGACAGATGAAAGGCAGAGTTGTGAATTACAGCACGAAGGTGATTTTTACCCTTTATTGTGCAGCACATTCGCCATCAATGCAGGTTATTATTATTTGGGTCTTTGTTTGCTTCCAAATACAATCACAAGTGACTGGGTGTTCTAATACAGTACAAAATGTTCATACTTGATAAATCCTGCTTGGCTCGAGTACCTGGCTCAGCTGAAAGCCTTCCAGCACACTGGGAGTAATTAGTCAAGGTCCCTTCTCTGACCCATCCCTTATGCAGGACCAGAGGAAATATTGGTGACACAAGAAGTCGGTGATTCCCACTCCCATCAACACAGGCACACTGTGGGCTCTGGATTCTCCAGGGTTTTTTCACAGAATTGTCAGTCTTCATGGAGAGAAGGAAGATATTTTTCTCTCCACTTTACCACAGAGTCACATGTACTTGATCAACACAGAAATACCCAGCGATGACTGCAGAACGATCTGTATTCCCAGTACATCAAGTATACCTGCATGATAAACACACTTTTCAGTCTGTATCACACAGTGACTGTTGTAGAACACCACATTGCCCAGGAGGTGCATGTTCTCAGTAGAAGATCACCATTAATATGATCACCATATGTTTCTGGCTTCCCCAAAGACCTGTGTCTTAAATCCCCCTGCATACTACACAGAGTTGGATTAATCCATGCTTATAGGTGTGGTGCTTATGTGCACTGAAAAACCATCAGGATTCCTGGGCAGATTCATATATAAGGGCTGTAACACCTGGAAAAGTAAGTGCTTGAAAAAAATAGAGAATTAAGTAATAAAGCTCTTCCCCTTCTATGGTGCCACCAACACTCTGCTATGGAAGGCTGAACACTCCTTTTGTACATTTTGGGTAGGATCAGTCTTCTGGGCTCATTCCTGTATGTGCTTTCTCCAAAGTTGTCTTGTTTCCTATTTTGCAAGAATAAGGCACAGTTTCCAGAAAGAAACAAGTTGTGTTTGTGTACAAGCACACACCGCATGTGCACGTTAGCGCTCACCTCTTTCCTCGTCCCTGTCGATAAATATGCAGCACAGAAACCCTGCACAGCTCCAGGCAGCAAAGGAGATCCTCATCTCATCCCTGAAAAAAGCAGAGGTTGGAAGGACTTGGAATTGTCTCATTAGGGCTGCAGAGGTGTTTGGGCGTTTGCAGGGTTATAACGTGGACAGTCTTTGCAGTCATCTCAACCTGTGGCATAGATGTGCACACATAAATCTTCCAGCTATATCCTCCTGTGTTCAAGGGCAGTGTGGGCAAGACCTCCGTGCACGTGCCTGTTTAAGCTCTTCATGGAGTTCATATATAAACATTTTAAAAGCGCACAAATACGCTAATGATAAACAAAAGAATACAGAACATTTCCCCACATATTTGCAGCAGACAGGAGCTTATGTGTGTAATAAAGTCCACCACATGGAGGATCCTAATTGCTTTTGTGAAGCCAGTGGCATGCAGACTCCACCTTTACACAAAATATCCAGATCACATGAGCTCTTCCTGTCTATAATTCTCCTGATCCCCTTTGTGGAAACCTGGGCTGCATGAAGAGCTCTTAGAAACCAGAGCTGATATTGCCAACCAAATTGAAGACATGGAAGATGTTTAAAATATAGCAAATCTGTAGCTGACATGAAACTCTCCAGAGCACCGGTAGGAAGAAAAAGATCAGATGTGCTTCCAGACATAGAATTTTGGGATGGGTAGGCAGCGAGTTATTTCAAGAATAATCAGCTGCAAATGATCATTTTAAAGTATTTTCAATCTCTGAGTGACAAGGAAGCTAAATACTTCCACATGCCACAGGTGAGTCAGGCTGCAAAAGGGGTTGCTCAAACTGAACAGACAGACACTGGAGAGAAAAAATACTTCATTACCACTTTTTTTTGAGCTTAAAAAAAGGGTGGGCCACAGGAAAAAGGAAGCCTCTCTCATCATAAAATCAGCTTGTAAGATAGAAAGGGAAAAACCAGCAGGTTAGGTGACTTCTGGGACAAAAATGGAGAGAACCTGATCTTCCAGTTGTTGCTCCCCTCTGCCTCATGCCAAGGAAGATCAGAGAGTTTGGACCCCTCAAGTTACCCTCTGCAATCACTGACTCTGGCTGAGTGCCCTGCACAGGCAGCAGGAACTTTCCCTCAGATCTTACTCACCCCGAGTCCCATTTTATCAATAACATCACCTAGTAGCAGGGAACCCTTCATTTCCTCCTAAAACCTCTGGTACCACATTTTTGGCACTCTCACAAGTGCTTTTTGGAATGAAAGAACCACTCCACAATATCCTTGTAGTAGCAGCTTATTCAAACAAACAGCATGGAGAAAACCTACCCCTCTCTTATTTCCTTTTGTAGCTGCACGTTGTTTTGTCCTTGCCCGCTGTGGGCACAACCATGGGTTAAGTTTTAATTTTCACTTTATTTTCTTTAGGTTTCAGTTTGCTTGACTCATGTCAGATTGACCGAGGAGTGATCGAGTTCCCAGCATGGCCTGTAATGCTCAGCAGTGTTTTATCCTTTCACTTAAGCATCAAATGCAGTCGCTGGGGGACTGAAAAAGTGGGAAGGATTTAAGGGATACTAACAATACTTGCAGCTTGCAGTGGGTCTTGATGGCAAAATAATCCAGATGTCAAAAATACAGAAACCCAAAGGGTGTTCTGAGCTGCCAGTGGGGTTTGCTGTACCTGTCTTAACCTGTGCCGAAGGAAAAGACATCAGCGTTTCAAGGCTTCCATGGATTCCCACAGGGATCAGGAGGTAATTTCTTGCAAAGCACTGCACAATTAGTCCAGTGAAAAATGGCTTTGGGGTGGAGGTCATTTTCCACTGACTCATCACAGACTGGCCACTGCGAAAGGCAGGAGGCAATGAAAATGCACGGGGTGATCACAGCAAACAAGGCAAATCCTCTGCTCCCACGTAAGGCAGGAGCAGAAGTTCTCCTGATCGTTCCCGCAAGGAAAGGGGAGCTCGGCACAAGTTCCACATGCATTCACATTCTATATTTGGCAAGCTCAGGGAGTTGCCAGCAAAGTAGCTGCTTCCAGCCATTTCCTTGATTTACATGTAATTGTTAAAAACATAACATGAAGGCCCAGAGGGAGCCTGAGAGTTTGACCTGCTGTGCTCTCTGTAAGAGATCCAGGGTCACAGCGGGCACTTCCCTGCTCGGCAGCGCTGACACATCCCAAAAGCTGCTGCTAAATTCCCCCTTCCTGGGACAGGTCCCTCACAAAACATCTGGTATGTGAAGACACATTGAGAATTTAAACCAGTCCTTGAGGCACACGGTTTGGATTCACAAAACCACATTTCTGGGCTCACTGTCTTAGGGATGGGAGATTCCGGAGACAGCAGCATCCCTCAGGAAAATGAAGGCATATCTGACGGGTCCAGGAGGACGACGTGTGCTGTTTGCTTTGCCCCTAATCCCACAAAGCCTGAGAGGTGTGTTAGCTTCCCTCACAGCAAACAGTGCCATCACAGCTTATCTTGCTCCTTATGGCTGCTTTGCAAAGCAGCTTGACCCTCTTGGCATTGGCGCTGAACCTCCGGGCGTATTCCTGGACGCGTACGTGGCTGCGATAACGCCTGGTCGGGAAGGCAGCAGCACACCTGGCTGCAGGGGGCTTGGAGCACCTGAGGCAAAGCCCCGTGCGCTGAGTGCATTTGTTGGTCATCCACTGTGTGTGTGGATAGCCGGGTATCAGCGAGGTGTAGGGCTATGTAATTATACTGCAATTAAATTTAATAGCTCTGCTGACAGCTCACCTGCAAGACAGTTTGTCTAAGGATTTTTGTGCTGGGATTATTAACCTTTCGATGGCTGCACGTATCTATTTACGTTAATATGCTGTCCCTAAAATTATATTTACATTCCATCCAGAATCACAAAATCACAGTCTTTTAGGTTGGAAAAACCTCCGAGAGCATTGAACACAACCTTTGACTCACCACCACATTGTCAACCAGACCATGGCACTAAGGGCCATATCCAGTTGTTTCTTGAATACTTCCAGAGATGATGACTCCAAGCAGCGCCCTGGGCAGCCATTTCCAATGTTTAACCACATTTTCAGTGAAGAAATTCTTCCTGCTGTCCAGCCTCAATCTCCCCTGATGCAGCTTGAGGCCATTTCCTCTTGTCCTGTTGCTCATTGCCTGGGAAAAGAGGAGAATGGAGAATTCCATCTCAAGGTCCAAGTTTGAGGCAAACCTGTGTGCTGGAGAGAGCCACCAGCTGCTCTCTGGCACATGCAGCAGCACGAACGGTAACTGAGGATTCCATTAAACAAGTTCTCCTCTCCAAACCATTCATTATGTTCTACAGGGACAGAGAAGAAAATATCTAAACTCCAAGGCTTGACCTTCCATGGCAGCTTAGCATGCAGTGAATTTCCACTCTTTTCCCTGTTCTGTTTACAAGACTCTATTGATTTCTTTACTTTAACCTTTTGAATTGTTGAAGGTCTGTATTTGGGCATCGTCTCTCTACTTCTAGAGTGGAATTATTTCTAGTTTTCAGATTGGAATCTGTTTAAACTTTCAGTGTGATTTATAAAGGCCTATCTCTCCTACCAGGTTTTTTTTTCTGTTTTGTTTCCAGCCTCATGATGATTTTTAATCAGACAGCAATTAATGATGCAAATAAGAAGAATGGACACTGAGGAATTGCTGCATCTATTGTATTACACATATCTGGATTTCAGTAACTCTGCTCTTTGTTATATCATATGAAGGCCTATTACCACAGATATGTTCAATGGCCAGCGTGGAGAAGCACAGCCAGTGGATGTTGTATGGTGCAGGGAGCAGATCTCTGTGCTAGAAGATATGACGAAGCTTTTTATTGAAGTGGTGCTTACTGGCAGTGAAAGATATTAACCATTCCCCTGTCACTGCATTTCACTGAACAAGGGGACAAGGGTCAAGCCTTTGGCTACAAGAAACCTCCAAGCTACTGACACCCTTTCCAACCAAATATGCAAAAACAATACAAGCTTTGGTACATTTATGCAGAAAAAAGAGGATCCAGAAATCATCTTTTCACCGTAATCCAGATATTGGTTTTCCCTTTCGTGGCTCATTAGTGTGATAGTTTTTAGAGAATATAAGGATCTGTTTGATGACTCCAGCTGCCTCCTTGTAGAGGGCACTGCATCTTCCAAGCCATTCCTTAACAAATGACTGTCCCATGGTATGGCAGGCTCTTTAGTCTTTTCATTAGTGCCAACTGGGATGTGGAGTCCCTGCAACACTGTAGGTTTACAACCAGTGTGGTGATTAATGCTGTAAGTGCTTTAAGAGTTCCCCAGAGGGGAGGGTGGAACTGGAACGTATTTTCAGTCTCTGTGTTTGAGGCAAACCAATGAAATATCATGCTATTGCTCTTTGAGTGCTCTTTTCTAATTGAAGTGGAGTTTTTGGAGGCCTTTCTCTTCACCACCATCTATAAAATGCAGTTTTCCATGAAATGTGTAATGATGCATCAATTAATCACTCAGTAAAATAAATATGCAAGTCTTTTAGTCATGATTGTTGCCAGAAATAAACCTTTTGTAATTGATAATTAATGTCCCCAGGATCAATACCTGGCGGGAGAACCTATAGAGGGAGTTTGAATCATCTATGACCATTCAGGAATGACTGATGCTTTAAAAACAAGCCTGAGTACCTGCCAGGGGTATAAATTACAGCTTTAGACAGGGACCCAAAGGCTTAAAATAGGATCTGCTCGTGGCAGTCACCAGCCACTTGGTGTTTCATGAACACTGACACATTCCTTTATCCTGTGGAGACCAACACAGAGGGAAGAGTGTTGCTCCAGCTTGGGACTGTATCACACAAAATTTAGAGGGGCCATCAGCAGTCCTGGGAGGTGCCGTAACTAAAATAATGAAGATAAAAACCCACTAGAAGAGGGTGAAGGAGTGGGCTTTTGGGATCTCTTCCTGCTTGTGTGTGATCGATTCCAATCACCCAAGCAGTGCCTGCTGCAGAGAGAGCAGGCTCCTTGTTGTACTGTGGATCCAGGGGTGAGGGGTGTATGATGTACAAAGCAGGCAAAATAATCAAACCCTCCAGCCAAGCTCTACAACTTGGTGAAGAAGGCACACCTCACTGCTGTGATTATCCTGTCCAGTATTTTTGATGGATTTCCATCCTCTGTGTGTGGTTATAGATGTTAGATGCCCTGCATGTCCATTGTCTATCATGTCTACACGGATCCACATACAGTAACTAAAAGGACAAATGTAAATACACAAACAAATTCAGGCAGCTCAGGTTACGTGCTGAGACACGGTTATCATAAAAAGACCAATAAGAAAGTGTAGATGGAATTTCACTGCTGGAATGACTCTTGTTTCCTTTTCATTATTTTTAAAAAAATGAGATGGTTCCAAAAAATTGTGTTTCCTTGGTTATTTTTCCCAGGAGATGCTTTATAAAACACAGAATATATAACACACTGTGTTGTAAGAAAATACCTTATTAAGTGAAAATAGCTAGAAAGAATGTGTAACACAAATGAATGGTAATATTTTTCCCTTTTACACTTAGTAAAAAGTACAATAGTTCTTTATATGGATTTAATATGAGCTGCCCTGTAAGTGGTGAGAAAAATAATTTCACAGCCACAGTGTACTCAAAAATGTTTTAAATACTATTACTGAATCTTTAGCAACCAAAAAGATACAGTAAGACTTTTGAGTAGGCAGCAGTAAGATATCAGCTGTGAGATCTGATGGTGAATAGATGTAATTTCTTCTTCTGGCTGTCCAAAGACGCAAGTCTCTAGGAAATCATATTAGGCCTTGCTTAATGTTGGTATCTATGTATGAGCTGTTGATTTCTGGCATTTAAGGACCGATTTCATCAAGATGCTTATACAGGAACTTGTATCTTACTGATTGCAAGCCCCCCTGAACAAGCCATCCCACCTCTGGCCAGGGCCCCAAGATCAGGAGTGCTGCCCTTCCCTGCTGTTGCCTGGAGTGGAGATTGGGATCCAAGAGAAACCTGAGCCAGAAAACCACCTTTGCCTTGGGACGCTGGGCTGGGTTCCAACAGCAATCTTACTGAAAAGTCTTACATGAAATATTTTATTTGGGACCGTATTCCACTGTGGGAACCACCTCTTAAATTGTCCAGAGCCACAAACTTACCAGCGCAGCCAGCCCATAACGTCACTCAGGATTAGCAATGTAGGCGATGCCATCCTGAGACACTTCCTGAAGCACTGAGAAGAGCCAAGGCTAGTCTTGTTAGACCTGCTGTGCTGCTGGTCAGCATGAAGGCCTCCACAGCTCTCCAAATAACTCCATTTTTAAGCCTTCTCAGTTGGAATTGCAAGCGCCCAAGATCTCCCCTGTAGCCAAAAAAGATGAGGCGACACGTCCAGAAGGTGACACAGGTGAGCTGCCCCTTCAGGGTTCCGGCTCTTTCAATGACTAAGCAAGAAAAACATGGAATTTTTAGCCATTTTTGCCCATTAAGCAGCAAATAGCCCCTTAATCCATGCACATCAAATGCCCTACATTAGCCAAGATGAATGTTAAGCTTTAGGCAATAAAGAAAATCCAAACCATGCTGCCACCTGGGCCCGTGCTTGCCCAGTGTTTCTCTGGGAGGCAATATTCAGCCCAGGGGTCCGTGCCCATGGGTGCAGCCGTGGCCTGAATGCAGCTGGGTCCGTGGAAGGAAAACTTCAGCTGACACAAAGCTTATCAGCAGCAGTGATACGGCTGCAGGTGCTGTGGTGATCCAGAACAAAGTTTCTGTGTCCGAAGGCAGCAGGCGCGTTCTGCAGCCAAAAGCCCACCATAGCAGGGCCCTTCTGGCTTACACTGCCTCCTGCTTCCAGGACAGCTCTGCCAGCCAGGGAATTAACCTAAATAAGGGATAAAGTTGTACTGTTTCCACTGGTGTTATATGACTCTTCATTCTTCAATAAAAGCCACCCTATTCATTACTTTTTTTCTTCCAAATATTTGAGTCACCTTGAAAAGGAACCTTGCCCTTTCTTGCTTATTTTGAAGCATCATTCAGTCATGCCTGTAAAAAACAGCAGCAAAACCTGTGGAGGAAAAGAATTTTACTTAAACTTAGAGAAAAAAAAAAAAAACACAAAAAAGAAAAAACCAAAAACAACCAGAACTTTTATTTTTTGTTGAGTAACCATATTCCATGAGGCATGGAAAACAGACCTTAAATTCTCACTCAAAGCAAAGGCAAACCATTATTCTGTAATTTTGTATGTAAATAAGATGTATTAGGAAATCACTCAAGCAATTAATTAAACAGCTGTTACAGAATAAGTGATAAAGGAAACGGTGGGATGAATATGTGGAATTTTCCTTGCACAGGCATTAGGGTGCTTTTATTTATTTATTGCTCTTGTAAAACGTCAGTACAGGTCCTGCATACCTTGGTGTCAGCTCTGAGGGTCGTCAGGGGGATGTTTCCCATGCTGTTGGACATTGGTACAGTGAGAGCAATGAGGAATGGAGATGATTTGAAAGGGGATGGGGTTTATGGTTGTTGCTGACCACCAGCCTGCACAGCTTTCAACTGAAGGAGGGACTTTATTAACTTCCAAAAAGAATCTTTTATCTTTGAGAGGAGCAGTAGCCTGGGAATGATGAGCTTCAGCCTAATCCAAAAGGGAACATTAACCTTGCTCTCTTCACTTGGAAAGACACAAATTTTTAAGCCCTTTCTGTGTGTTCCACAGGGAACAGCCTTGGGAAAGTGAAGCTGACCGGTCCTAACCCCAAAGGATGTCCAGGCCTTGGCCACAGCTGAGACCTAGCTGAAAAAATGGAAGGCAGAAACAGGGGAGTCTTGGACTGAGGAGCAAGTGAGAAAAGACAGATGACTGGTTTAAGGAAAAACTGCACCACGGAGATGAGATTTGACTAAAACCACACACAAGGCCATAGACTGATTAAAGGCCTCAAGTCCTCCAGATCCTTGCGGGCTAAAAGTCATTTCACTGACCCCCAAGGACGTACTGGGACCAGTGTCTCGCAGGACTTCCCTACAGCTGGTGCATTTCTGGAATACGTTTCTGAGATCTAACAGGAAGAAAGTGCAGTGCTTGGCCAGCAAAACGGGAAACACAGAGAAATGAAACTTTCTTACCTTTCAGACTCTGTCATTAAAGGAAGGACAATGGATAGTAAATGAGCCAGCAGGAGGATATGGAGAAATTTTTTCTGTCCATGCTACACAATTATTCCAACGGCAGCCCTAGACAGGGCAGATTTAATAGCTGCAAATGAAAGACATTTATATCTGAAACAACTGATTTGATAAAAAATGGTAAAATCAGTGAATTAATTCCTACACAGAGACAGTAATACTTGTAGGGGGAGGGGGACACAATCCTGTGCTGCTATAAATCATTTCAGTCTGGGGGCATGTTGGTGTTCAAGGATGTGTTTCCGTGTAATGCAAGCAGAAGTGCTCTTTGAAATTGTGGGGGTCCCACATGCAGAGCTCACCTTCTGCAGACACTACTGCAGACAGCTCCTGAACCACCTGTAATTCCTGACCATCCCTCGTGGGCAGGGCTTGTGGAAAATCATATCCAGGAACGACTCACTCAGCCCTTGTCTACTGAGACAAGGAACAGGCCCGGGTAAACATCTCTTCCCAGCACCTCTGCTCTCCCCAGGACCAAAGCCTGAACTCACAAACTGCCAGCTGGCACAAAACTTCACTCAGCACAAAAGACACTTCAACAAAGTGACTGATCTAGCTCTTTCTGGAAGGGTGAGCCACAGCAGCAAGATATTCTTGCGGAATGTCACTTTCAGGATACTTATCAGCATTTCATCTCATAATAGGTCTAGCTCAGAAATCTTCTCTGACCTTTTGAAAATTTGCAATTTAAGAAACGTAAAATATATTAGTTTCATTTGCAGAATACTTCTAATTATTATTGGAAAATTCCTGCACAATATTCTTTTCCACTTCTGCACCTGCTGTCTGTATGGTTTTCTATCCTTTATCCCCTCTTCTCTCTTTTTTCCATCCTGAATTTGCCACTCAAAAGAGAAGAAATGAAGGAGAAATAATTGAATTAAGTCAACGTATCATGTAACTTTTTCCATGGTAGTGAAGAAAGCAAGAATAAAATTACTTGTATCAGCAATTCAATAGTATTAAAGAATTTTTTTTTCTGAGAGAACAGAAACGTCAGCCATCTCTTTTGGTGAATTTCTTGGATTTTCACTCTTTTGGTGAATTTCTTGGATTACACAAGTTAGGGTAGATCCTAAGGATATCTTTCATATCCCATGAACGTGAAAGGGTTTGTCCCAATTTAACATGAGGTCAGAAATATGTGCAGAAAGTACCATATAATGTGATCTACAATCATGAAGACTTCCAGCTGCTGGGTTGTACAGAAATAACTCCAAACATTCAGCACAATAAGTTCACTGGGTGTTCAGTGCAAACACACCCTGGTGGGATTCACTGACATACTTTCCAACCCTTTTTATTCTTTCAAGAAGCAGAGGTGGACACCCCTTTGTACATTTAAGCAAAAGTCATTTAGCACTTTGCTCATCTCACCTGTGACATGGAACTGCAGCTTGGCAGCTTCTCTCTTCCCACCTTGTTTTCTCTCGATTCTGTTATTTCTGGGTGGGGATTGGCAGGAGAAGCCAGCACGAGGTGGGAGAGCTCCCAGCCTGCAGGTCCCCTGCCACCCACGGGCTGGGGCCAGCTGACACCAGCTGAGGGGCTGTCCCATCACTCTGGCCAGAGAACCAGCAATGCCCAGCCCCAGGCTGGGCCAACTCACTGCTGTGCTGAGGAGCACAGAACTCAGATGCAACAGATAAATCTGAATAAATCCATGCTGCACTCACCATTCATTTGCCCTAGCAATAACAGCCTCAGCAGAGCATGGGCTATACTGGCAAGAACAGCAAAGCATCCGACATGATGAATAATGTTTACATCCAGAATCCAGATGTCATTTTCCATCCTGTAGCTTTGGAAATAATGGCCTGTTACTTCTTATTAAATCAAGGGCAATCCATTCACCTACAGGCCCAACAATAGCTGTCTCTGCTAATCTCCACTCAGGGAGCTATATTCATCAGCAGGAGAGGCCTGTTTTCCCAGCAACAACTGGAAGCCAAATGATCTTCAGCACTGGAATTTCAAATATCAATTAGCAGTTAAAACTTACGGCTCCGTCAGTGCAATCCTGCCTGATATAAACCCCAGTTATCCACGAGCAGTGTGACCTCCTGTGTGCTCAGGAACACAGACCCCGATATTACTCATTTCCTTCGCAAACCCTTTATATTTGCCAGCAATAAAACCCTCGGTGACTCTCTCCAGTGATGATTCACCCCGTGTCTACAGCCCTTCAGCCAGTTTAATCCTCCTGAGGAGGGAACTGATTTCAAAATTGGCCCTGCTTTGAGCTGGTTGGATGACATGACCCAAAGGTCCATTTCAACCCAAGTTTTCTGCCTTCCATGAGGGAAAGGTGGTAACAGCTGTGATTAAAATGCCATGACCTTGAAAAGCAATGGGAAGTTCTCTTTAAACCACCTTTATGAAGTCTGGTTATGTCCTAGGTGGGTTGAACCACTTGACACCCCTGGTTTGACCTGGCCGTGCCTTCCCTCGTCTTTCTGCTCAACTGTGAGAAAAAGTTGTTTTCCAGTTAAAAAATAAATAAATAAAAGGAAATTTAGAAAACAGTGATTAAACACACAAGTGTGCAACCAATTTATTTTGAGGTATTTGCACACAGCAAGATCTGGTCACATCTGCTTTCAGACTCTGGTCCTTCACTTTGGGTCTTTTGGACTGTAATTGTGTTCAGGCTTCTCTTTATACAGTGAATCTATAATGTAATTTCATGAGGTACTGAGATGCACTGAAAAACATATGAGCACTAAGTTGCTCTGCCTAATCCATATGAAACAGTGCTTGAAATCAGCCTGCTACACGTGGCAAGAGAAGGAGAAAGGATTCCATCTGGGGCTCTGACACTAATCTAAAAAGTATTATCAAGGAGATAGCCTGAGATACAGAGCACTCGAGCAGAGAGGACGAGGAATCCTTTTTAAATGAAGGCACTGGGCAGTGGGGGGCTTGTAAACAATTAACACATGGCCTTCCCACCGACCACACCAGCCTATTCCCCCCAGCCACTGCATGAGTCACATTTACTGCTCCAGTCCCTGGATTCAAAGACAGCTTAAGAGAAAAAGATGATTTTCTAACATTAGGTTTTAATAGGGACAGCATGTCTGGCAGGATGAAATGAATGAAAAGCCCTTGCTGTTTGCAGTTGTAATCCACCTCTTGTTGTCTGGCTGTCATTTCTCCGCAATCTTCACCACTAGCTGCCTTGGGGAACCCACACTGAGACAAATCCATGTCAGGACACCCAATGCTCTGTGTGGGGGGTCCCAGCAGAAAGAGGGTCCTGCGGAAGTCCAAGCTGGGTGACAGAGGTGGTGGTGCTTGTGGCCACCCTTCTCTGATCTCCCTGCTCTGTTTTGCTTGTCTCATTTCCTATTAATAATGTGTTTTTCCTGAAAACACATCTGTGAGCACCTGTTCGTTTGGGCTGATGGAAAGCAAAGATCAGGCTAATGAATTATTAAATTGCAGACTTACCTTAAAACATAAGAATTGCTCTTTTGAAGCAAAAAAATAAGTAGTTGTCTCCTTTTGTGGCAGAAATCTAAGAATCTGCTGGTTGCCTCAGTCTCATCCACTTGTCTTCCCCTGGCAAATTGAATGTTTTGTGGATTTTGGCCTTTTGAAGTACAGGATTTAGTTTCCAAATACCAGAAAACATGTTAGGGATTGTAGCTTGTACAGTACCATGGTCCTGTACCCCACATGCCTGAAGCCAAGCCTTTAGCCAAGATGAAAGCTCCATGGGATGTTTCAGTAACAACTGAACAAATCCACGCTAATGCCTCAGAATGCTGTCGTCCATCTTCTTACTCTGGCCTTTAGGCTTCGGCTACAAATAAATTATGCATGCCCTGAAGTCCCCTAAATTATTCCTATGTTAGAGGGGTACCATGTAATGCATGAGAAACATAAATAAAGCCCTTTGGAAGCTGACAAAGTGCTGCACATGCCACTGTGCTCCTAAAAATCCTGAGTGGTCCTGAGCACCACTACAAGCGCATCCACCTGGAGCACAACTGCTTCACACAGATGGGGTGATTCCACCTGTGCATTTTTAGACCAGTCCATTCCCACTTAATTTCTGTTTTTCCTTCCGAATTAAGGCTGATAAACTCATGAGCGGGGCAGTGCATAAACTGGAAGAACACTTTTTCACCTTTCACGAGTCCAGTCAAATTCCTTTGGTGATTTTGTTGAGCTGTCCTATTTCCACACATAAACACTCCCATATAATTGTTTTATCAGTATGGTCCAGTGCATGGCTGAGTTGGAAATTTGTGCTGAATTATGCAGAGCATTCCTTCCTTGAAGTAAAGGTGTCACAAATTATCAAAAGCACCTTTTTCCCTTTTTTGCATGCTGTACAACAGAAGCAGTTATGTACCCTGCAAGCATTTATCCATTATAAAGTCTTATTTGATTCAATGAGACTGGAATGCCTTCCAGTAGGTTAAATACGTCCAAAGCCAAAGTTCCCCCTTTCTAGAGTTCACGCATTCAGTTCACTTAGCTTTCCAAATATAAAAGTAATTATAACAAAATAACACACCCAGGGGATCTGCAAACCTCACTGGGTTGTATTGAGCCATCTCCCATCTCTTTCATCCACTGGAAGATTTGTGCAAAGTAGGGAATATTGTGATAAAAGAGGACAGACCATAAAATAGAGGGCCAAGCCCTGAAGTTGTGTATCATAATAAATGCAAAAACATCCTCTAGTTTTGTGCGAGCAGAGAATCTGGATTTTTGTACTTCAAATATACGTAAATATTTCAGAGCAGCAAAAGTTAAATATGCTCTAGCTGTACTTTAAGGAGCGAGTTCAGCAAACTTTATGTTTAAATTTCTTGGTTGACTAGCCCACAATGACTTTTAATCGCTTGGGTGAGTTTTTAAAAATCAAACTTGAATATACTCAAGACACAGAAACTGAGAAAGTTGTCTGCAGGTCATGGGGAGTAACTTATTTTTTAAGGAGGATGAAAACCCTTCAGCTCATTTGCAAGCAACTATTGCATCCAGCATTGAGGATCTGAAAAGAGAAAAGCCTGTTTGAATGAAAGCTCAACAACACATTTTCCGCTCATCTTGCAAAGGATGTGGAGTCCTGCGGGAAAGGATAGAGTACCATTATTATAAAAATGGGAGTTATAGATAAAAGGGATCTTTTGTGTTCATTTTTTTGAGCTGGCCCTTGCAGGTGGGCTCTTTCTGTGTGTGTTTTAAGCTGAGATGTGGATGGATCCTATCAACACTCACAGGGGACCAGACAGAACTACCCAGTCTAACTCAGGTCGGCACTGGGCGTCACCAAAACACTTATTTTTTTCCCGTGATATGCCAATTCCATCCCGCCCAGTGAGTTTCCCTGATGCTGAAGTCCCTCATTTCTCCAAAGACCCAACTATTCAGGAGGCAGGTCAGGTTTTCAGAAAAGGAGAGATGATGCAGCCACTGCCGGGAAAGCTGTTTGCACCCCTGACTGCCCAGATGGAAAATGTAACTAATTTTATTCACTGGGGAGTGCTGGGTGGATTAATTGGATTTAGTGGCCACAATGTACTTTACATTGGTTGGGTGGAAGGAGACTGATAACAGCTGGAGTGAAAATTTCTCAGAGGTGCAAGGAAAAAACTGGCCAAGGAGGAGAGCAATTATTTAAAGAGTCAGTGAAGCAAGGAAAAGACAATTAGCATTGGTATCACCCTAATTCACAACAATTTGCAGCAATGAGTCTGAGACATTCTTCCCATCGAGGCCAGAATATATAATTTCTTGACCTCATTATAAAATATATTAAAAAAACTTGCGCAAAAATGCAGCATGTCCACATGGGTAAACAGAAAACTGAAGGACACACGAAGGAACTGAAGGACAACGTTTTTTTGGGAGGCTTGGATCTGAAAGAGAACTACAGCAGGTCTATCAAGCCCGGAGTTTTTCAATGGAGCCAAACAGGTGACAGAAAATTTGAACCACTTTATTTTCATTCACTTTATTTTCTGTCCCTTGGGAGCCTCTTGTTTGGAATTTGCCTGAAGTGAATCCTGGCCCGTCCTCCTGCATTGCGCAGGGACAGGATTCTGTTTTCCCATGTTCTTTTATCCATGTTCTTAACATCTCAGATGTAAACCTCAAATATTTCCAGCACTGAAGCATGGAACAAACATGAGAGAAGTAGATGGAATACCAGGAGCAGCAGCATCAAAACCTTCTGAGTAGATTAGAGGCTGGAGTACAGATGCCACTTTCCTGATTTTTTATTAGCACATAATATTATTAATAACAGAGTTAAAGGGAAGATGCTCTGAAAGGGACAAGAGAACAAACTTCTAATGGAATTGTAACTGGTTTATACCATGTCTTTTCTAGTGTCTTTTGTCTTTTCTTTTTTTATATTGAAACACCATTTTATATAGAAGAAGTGTTTTTAAGCAATATGTAGAGCCGACAGCTTAGGTTAGGTCAGTTTGCAACACAAAAGGTATACCTTGATGGCAGTAACAACTTTAAAAATGTCTCTTTTTTTTTTTTAGGTTTTTTGTGGTGTTTGTGTTTAAGGGTCTCACGTGTCCAGAGAGCAGCAGACAGACAAGTGGTAGATCTTCTCCTTAACTGTGGGTGCCTTCCTTTCCTCAATTAGAAAAAAAACACAGCCCGTTCCAAAGAACCCCTCAAGTCTCTTATAAAGCATAGTTGTCTCTTCATCTGTGAAATGTTCTGTTTTGAAATAGAGGATTTCCTATTAATGCTGGGGAAGAAGATGTTCATCAGCGTTAAAGGGCAAGAGAACTTGGATAACACCAGCTGTAATCAGCTCCTTTCACAGGTGCATCTCCAAGTCCTTTATGGATCATAGAAGTGTTATTTTCAGATTTCATCCCAAAGGCCATTTTGAGCTACCCTAACCAGCCATAGGCTAAGAACTTGGGAAAAGGCACCCCAGCCCATCGAAGTGTGTACAAACCTGTCACTAATTTTGGTGTATCTGCAAAATGCATACAGGCTGAACATCAAGCTGCTTGCTTTGTACACTTGTCTGCAAAGCACCTAGTGCACTGCTGATGTTATTTATAAAACTATTGATTTTTATTATTTATCTCCATGCCTGTCTTGTTCTCTGCCTGCCAGCTGATCACTGTCAGGTGTACTATATTGTGCACATGGATTGGACTGGAGTTGATGGGATTAATTGATTTGATTACATTAAGTGAAATCAGTGGATTTCACATCAAATGGAATCAATAATCTGAATTACATTAGACAGATGAGCAAACACTGGACAGGATCACTGCTCTGGTTTTCCTGGGATGTTAAAATGATTGAGATCACTGGATTGGGCTCATCTGTGCACGACACAGGGACTGGTTCCATTTGACTCGCACTGGTGGCCTCAATAACAACAATTTCTTTTTAACTTGAGTTTGTACTGATCTTTATTATAATAATTATACCTAGAGGCAATCACCCTCCCTGGTACACACAAAAAAGTTCATTATATGACACAGAGATGAAGTGGCTCATTTTCCCCCATTCTAATTTGGTAAATGGTGATTACAGAGGTAGGAGCCTTGCGAAATCCAATGAGCCTTGATACGTTAGTTAGATTTCTAACAAGTCATCTTTACTGAGACCTAACTGCATGGAGCCAAGTCAGATGACAAGTCCAAACCCCTTGCCTGCTGGTACTGTTGTTATTCTCTTGATTACCCTCCAGCATGTTGAATACTCCTGCGTGAGAAGGGCAGCAGCATCGCACAAGGCCACCTTTCTCTTGTCCTTAATCAGAAATGTTGAACTGTTCTCTAACCCCCGAGAGGGAAAAGAATTCATTAGGTTTCATCTTTTTTTTCGCTCCTGAATGCTAAGTGTCTCTTCCTTTTTTCTCTCTGTACCTGGGGGAAATGTGTGAGGAATTAATGTTTAGAAAAAAATATTAACTCTCCCAATTCCCACATGAGGCTGAATTCCATCATCTGAACAGAACTGCAGTCAAAGGCCACTGTAACAGAGGAGCAGGGTGTTAGCAACATATCCTTTCAGCTCAGTGATCAAAAATAGAAGATTAGCCACCTCTTTCCCAGCTTAGTGACCAAAAAACATGGAATTGGCCTGTGAAAGGAAAAGGTAGACTGTGTCGACAAAGAGAAGAAAGTTCAGTGGGTCACGACCGAAGCTGCAGTTTAAAAATAAAAATCCATTAATATTTTCCCATAAATAACACTCCCAGATGAGGGTGCAGAAGGCACAAGTTTTGACAGGAAATTAGGAAGGGTTAGAAGAAAGGATCAGGCCCGGAGGCTGAGTACACCAGTGAATCCCTTCAAGGTCATTTCAAATCTTCTGTATTTACCCCACGTTTGTGTCCAGTGAGCATTTCTTGTCAAATCGATTTAAATTTGCACTGAAAAAAACCTACATTATTGTTAGAAGGCACCCCAGACTCTTGGTCCTTTTTCTCATCCTCTGCCCTTTGGATTTTCTTTCTGCTTAAGAAATGAGGCCGGAGCCTGAATCCACAACTGGCCTCCTTGGAACAGAGCAGATTTCCCCCAGGTCTGGTGCTATTGGAACCATCCCAGACAAGGGGTGGGTATGAAAGGCCACCGACACCTGCCTTGCTCTTCTTCCTCTGCCCGACTAGATGGGTAATTTCTCCATGTTCTCATTGCTCGAACACACACGTGACACAGGATATTGTGGCAAAGGATGGATGATAAAAGCAAAATAATATTATTTTGGAATACAGATAACACAAGTATATGCCCTGACATCTTTACTTAAACTGAACTTTTTACCTACAGCTGTAATTTGCAACTGTAACTTTCTTGTTTATTTACAGAAAATTGACTTCGGTTTAAATTGGGGAATCTGCAATTTTATTATGGGAGGGGGTTGCCTCCTGTATTTACGCACCGCTGAACAAGGACATTTCCTAGTGTCCAGAAAGGAGGCTGGATTGGGCTATTTAAGGGCGAGCAGATATGCCTGGTTCAGAATATGAAACACACAGCAGCATTCCACAATTTAGTTATTGACGCAGTGGTCTCCAGCCTTACTGAGTGATGAAGGATTGGCTCGGTTTAAAAACACCTGAATGCAGAAAGGCTCACATTGTGCACAAAGAACAGAAAAGTTGTAGCATTCAGCTCAAAAACACCTCCAAGTCCAACCTGTAACACATCAGCGTCCCCAGTTCTCTGCTGGGACCTCATGCCTCTCATCCCCTTCCTCCAGCTCCATTCCCCTCTCTCCCTCTCCTTTCTCCCCAGGAAGGCTGAATCTCATCTGTCTGCACTTAGCAGAAACCAAAATAACTGGACTTGCTGCTGGAACAGAAGAAATATGTGTTGTTAACAGTTCATTGAGCTGTGAGATGAACAAGCTGGGTGCTGAAAAGGAAATCCAAGCTAAGACTCTATTTCCAGTGTTAATAAAGCTTTTTCCTTTTGTTGTGTATTTCCAAACACTGCTTCTAGAATGGCTGTCATCCGTTTTTTTCGAAAATTAGACAACAGGACAAATTTAAGGTATCTTGGAGTCATTTATCCTTGCTAAATGACAGCTCTCCGTGCTGCATTTGGAGATCTGTTTTGTCCTCCATCTTTATTTAAAAATTATGTCTTGTCTACAGCTGTCATTGCCCTTTGCAACGAAGTGTCCTACAACAGTTCTGAGTCTGTCTCACCCTTGTTCCCCTTTGGACATAAAGGGATAGGGTGGACAGCCCTGTGTGTGTTTGTAAGAGCAGAGCAAGGCTGCTTTCTAATCAGGGGAAGATGGAGCTCTACCTCTCCTGGTTCTTGGAGGTACTTTGCTATCTTGAGTGATGACAGAGGTTTGGGGACCCAAACTGGCTGCTTATGATGGAAGAGACGTCACACAAGAGCAACCATGAAGACAGGTGGGAAAGGGACAGGGAGCTGGGTGTGAGGTGGGAACAGAGAAAAACCCACACAGGTGAAGCTTCCCTTGTTTTTCCTCAGAATGTGGTGCCTTAGAGGAAATGCTATTTCCCGGGACAAAGACATCACCATAAAACCTATGTTAGCTACTCCTTTGTAGATGATTGTCATAGGTGAGGCAGGTGGAGGTGTGAGCTCCCGTTCCCAGATGTTTTTGCTCTCTTCTCTGCAAGCAGATGCTCTGTGCAGGCTGCTCTCTGCTATTCTGGGCAGGAGGTAACTACAAATAAATGCTGAACTCCACTTTTAGATGGAGGACAGTTTGGGTTGGGATTTTTAGGAACATTATATGCAGCACTTGCATAGCCTGCAATGATTTAGAGACCATCTCTGTTACACTCGAGCCCATATGGCGTTTACTTTCATGAGCCACATTGGAGACCTCATGCTGGAGTGACGTTCGTCTTGAGATTTGTTTCACTATCACAAAGCCATCATCATATGTTTTTGCTTCTGAGTTTTATCTTTTGCTCAGGAGAGGAGTACCATATATTATTCACATCACATTATGTTCACAACATTCGAGGTGCTGGACAAATGCGTTATAAGAAAACAGTCCCTACTGTGACGAGTTTACAACCCAGGCAGAAAAGAAAGAGATGAAATTTAGAGGAAAAGAGATGTACTATGAAAAAATAAAATGAAATAAGTAAACATTCAAGGTGTCATGATTATCAGGTGTGATCTTAATTATTTTTTAATATTTCATTTTACTGGCAGAGACGGTTGAAAATTTTTTGAAACTCCTCCTCCTTCTGCTGAAAGAAAAATTTACTGTGAATACACAAAACTGGGTTTACTCTCTCGTTTCAATTGGATCTTTGATTTTCAGAATTTCCTTTCATCTCTTGAAGGCTCAGCTGCAAAAGTACTTTATTAAATCTTGTTTAAAAAAAAATCACTTGCTAGATTTGTCTTCTAAAAAAAAAATAATATATTTCCCCACAATTACACTCCCATGTAAAAAAGTATTCTTCTCTTGCAATAATTCGTCTTTTGGTGCAGCACTGACACCACGTACCATTCACACCCATCAACTTGTGTGTTTTCACTGCCTTGGGTTCATCCCCTGATCTTCTTTCACAGACTTTGCTGAAGTCCTTCCAACCCCTTTTTTTTTCACCAGAGGACATAGCGCATCCTTTGGTTACACACAGCAAAATTCTTATTGTCCCTTTCCCCTCTGCTCTCCAGTCCGAAGGATTTGGTGGCTCCTTTGCTGGCCCTGCTCCACACCATTCATCCACCCACAGGAGTAAAAGTCTACTTGATACTGGCTCTTGGAGGATCTGCTACCTCGTGAACACCACAAACTTCTATCTCTTACCATAACCCTGCACATTTATCACGAAAGGTCCAGAGTGGGCTGGTAGCTTCGTAGGTGGCAAATCGTACATTTAATAATGGGATTTCAGCTTGCTTTTCTTAACAGGTCATTTTCCACGGCAGCTGACCTTCAGTGAGTCCTTGAATCATACAATCGCCTTTGTGAAAATATAGCGGTGAACATCCTTATTTTTTTTCTATTTTCCTCCCTTACTTTCAGTTTAGCAGCAACAACCTTGTGGTGTCCCGTGAAATCCTGACACAGGGAAGCACCAGCCTGTGTCTGCATCCAGGCAAGTGCACACTCACTTTGATGTGATTCTTTAGGAACAGAGATTAGATTGCCAGAGCTCTCTCTAGTGCTCCTTTTTTTGCTGTTCATATTTCATTAAAGCCAAGCAGAGGGAGGCGAGGGAAAGCACTGCTCTGCGTCGTGTCACAGCACTGGGAGCAGAGCAAGGGGAGCTGGGCAGGCACTGGGTATCCTGCTTCATGGGAAATTTCCTTTAGAGGAAAACACATTCAGGGGGAGATGATGTCCTCTGTGACATTTTTCTAGATCCCTTTCAAATAAATGTTTTCAGTGGGTCAGAATTTTTCATTTTGAACGAGAAGGGATAACTTTTTTTGAGTTTAATGCTAAATTTAATTCTTTTTCAATGAAAGCTGTGCTTTCCACTAGGGCATCAGGGCTTGCCATGTGTGAGAGGAGCCCAAATGCTGCAGGGACACTGCTCAGTAAGCAACTGGTGTGACTGGAGCTGACAGCAGCTGATGAAGCTCCTGAGAGTGAGTGAGCCTTAAGGAAGCCCATTTCTATCTTATTTTAAGCTCACTCCAAATCTAAGAGCTCCAGGTTGGGTTCAAATAAAAGGTAGTTTTGGTGTCTAAAAGTGCTTTTGGTTTTCTTGGTGTGCCCACACCAAGGAAATGAAGCTTTTCAGTCCCTCCCAGGATCTGGATGTTTTCAGGCACTCCACCAGCCTGCTCTGCCCTCAAGGCTCCCACTGTGAGTTACTGCTGGTTGTATTTCTCAGGAGCTGGGGTTTGACAACAGATCCATCAGTGAAACTGGAGTATGGTTGAATCATTTCTGTGTTTTGTCCTCCCCAAAGAAGTGCAGAAGAGGAATTTTACATTTTCAGCTTCCTGGTTTTTGCTTTTCACCACATTTCCAGATTTCCCTTCCTTGCCTCTCCACCAGCCCATTGAATTCTTGTTGATATGGAACAGGCTTCACAAGACTTGTTTTTCTCTCAGAGCTTTTAAATGTCTCCACTATCACCTCCTATTTTGGTTCTCAGACTTCTCTAGGCTATTTTCATGATTTATTGTTGATTGCTGTTGCCGCTTTTCACTGTACCGTCTACTTGCAGATATAAAATCAGGTTTCACATCCACAAAAGGTTTCTATTGGAGAAATGAAAATGCTATTGAAATGTAAATCCTGCTGAAATAAATCATAATGGGGGGAAGTGATGAAGATATACTGTTTCATTTATATAAACATACCTAAAGGAACAGGTGACTTTCCAGGGAACTATCAGCAGATGGCAACTCCACCAGCTCAGAGGGAGCAAGCTTTAAGAATGAGGTTGTTATTTTTCTCCAGTGCATAAATCTATAGTTTATAGTTATTGCATGACTACCTGCCACTAATTAAATTATAAATTACATGACAAGGAAGAAACACTTTAATATATCACCGAATAACTTTTTGGGACACTTTTAGTACATTCCATCTATGCTCCACTTTCTGAAGGACAGTGACATCTCCCAGTGCTTGTACTTAAAGTAAATTGAAGCAGTGAAGGATCTGACACATCTCCCTTCACGAGAGACTGGGTGAGCTGTGGGAGTCTCTGCCAGGAGCCTGGGCTCATCCTTCATTTCCCTCCTCAGGAACTCTGGCCATAATACCTGCAGCCAATTTAGCAGTTTGGGGAACCTTCTGCAAGTGGGAAAAATGTTACTTCCCCTCATCATCCTCATGCTGGAGGAGAAAAAACCCTGTGCCTAAAGAATGGATGATCCACCAAGGGGTGATTTTTAATCACTACAAGTGGATAGTAATAACATTTGTGAATAATAATAGTTGGGAATAATAACATTTGAAAATAATAATTTGTGGAATAACAAATAAAGCCTCTTTAAATTACCTAGGCTTAGCCCAGAGAAGTTTGTTGTTCTCAGTCTGCCTGTGGCAGAGATGATCCATACTCCCACCAGTCCTGAAACTTTGTTGTATTCACCTCCTCAGTGCCCATTTCAATGAGTTCCAGGTGATTCCATACATGGCCCACGCTGGTTTTCCAGCTCCATGATCCAGGTCATGTGGAGCTCCATGGATGGTGCTGAAGGCAAGAAAACCACACGTCTTTGCCTGCCAGGTCCTCACTGGGACCCCCGTCCCATCCCTGGGTGCCTGCACAGCCATGTGTCACTCTGCAGATAATTAGCTGATAGAGCAGGTTTATTGCTTCCCTTTTTCCACCGGAAAATGACATAAACCATAACAGATTTTTCCTCTGATAACTTAATGCTGCAGATGTGAAGTGTTTGGGGATGAATAGAACTCAGTGTTTGTTAATGAGAGTTTAATGTCTTCATCTTCTGCACTAAACTCCAGTTAATTAATATTCATTCAATTAGAAAATGTAAAAAATAAATTATACAAAATTAAGCTTTACACAGGAAGCAAGTGACCTCATTTCTGCTGTTTTCAGTTGCTAATTAGATTAGCTCCTTTCCTATAAAGGAGGAGGCACCGAATACTGCTGGCAGTGAAGGGAGCCTTGCAGTTCGATGCAGAACTTCCCACCTGGGAGTGCCTTGTTCCGGTTCTACCCTGAGCTGGTGGAGACCAAAAACTACAGCCAGATAAAACACGATTAGATTTTTTTGAGTCTGGAAAGCTTTCTGGTCAGTGGAAAGACTTTCTCTGCTGGAATGTTGGTGTATTTTCTGGAAGTGGGTGTTGCTGCGAGAGAAGGATGTGTGTGCTGAGCTGGTGGCAAACTGGAGCTGTACAAAGTCTTGATTCCAGCGTGGTCCTGCCTGCTGGCTTTGGCTGAGTCTTCCTCCTTTTGTTACCGCTTTATTTTTTTTCCTTGCTCCAAACAGACTCTCTAAACTTAAGGAAATGGTGCTCCTTTGGAAGTGAGTCTTGGCTCAGAGAGAAGATGGAGCCTTCTAGGATGAAGAGGTACTCTGACTTCAGCAAGGCTGCAGGCAGAATAAAACAAGACAGCCTGAACTGACTTTGTACAGACAGACCACAGGGGTCCTAAATAATCACTGCTGCCAGCTTATCTAATGTGACTTTGAAGCTGGCCTTGCTTTGAATCAGGGGTGGTACCGGCTGACCCGCAGAGGTCTTTCCAGTTTCAATTACTCCATAATATTATGTTTCTTCTACTTGCCTGTATCCTGAAGCCATGCTTGCCTTCTGTTGCAGAAATAAGGTAAAAGGAAGTGAGAGCCAGTAGAAAACTGAAACTGCACATAGACCTGCTGTGGATTATTGCACACTGTGCTGGGGTGGGAAGGGGAGCAGGGGAACAAAGGTTCTATGCTGGAATGTGTTCAACTGCGCATCATCCATCACTGTTCTCTTCGTCTGGTACTTTCTAGCAGCCCTGAATAGCAATTTGATTTTAAAATGAGAGCAACGGGCATCTGTGTGAATAAAACTCAGTTACATCTTATAAGTTCCTCAAAAGGAAAAAACACCCTTGGATGAGATGATTCAGTTACTGAGGTTTTGGGGAATTGGTTTTGTGTGTGTGCTGTTGAGAGTTGAAAGCAGTACAGTGTATAAGTGATACTGGACAGAGATTACTTGTGATGGTAGTTATCCCTTGCATAGGAGGAGGGGGTGATAAAGTGATAAATATTTTAGAACTAAAAGCACAGTTGCGACACTACTGACACGGAGACGGTGGGACCCAGTTGTGTTATTCAGATCGTCTCATTCTGCAGAGAAATGGGATTATTCGTGGTGTGACATTCCTTATTTGACTCAGGCCATCACAAAGATATAATGAATTACAAAGGAGCCACAAATGAACTGCAGTGTTACAGAGGCACCCCGGCAAAAAGGAGGATATTTTGTAGGTCAGTGATGCTGCAAAGGAGAGTTTCCCTCTGCTCCCTACTCCTGCCATGGCCCTTCACAATAGAACACAACAACTGCCATGGCTTGTCCTGTTGTGAATTCCTCTGAAGCCTTACATCCCACTCCCTTTTTCCATTCTACTTCTTTTGCGTCTTTTTCTCGCTCTCTCTGCTACACCTCCTCATTAGCTAAAACGTCTTAATCTTCAGGACCTGTGCTTGGTTTCAAGCCAGATTCCTGCTTTCCTGGGCTCATTCCAGGTATTACAATCGTCGGCACCAACTGTTCGGGCTGTGCTCGCGGCCCCAGTTCAGGATGTCACTTGTGAGAGATGAAGAGGTACTTGTTTGTCCGGTGCAGGCAGTGCTGAGAGCCAGGGGCTGCTGTCGTGATTCATTGCAGTGCTTTCTCTTCCCTGGTGTGTCACTCTAACTTCTTAATTTACTGTGTCCTGCAAGGCTGTGAGGGGAGGAGGGAGGCACCCAAGCGTCAAGTTTATAGAGTTGGTTGGGTAAGATGACATTCTCTGATCACAATGCCCTCGTGTGGCAAAGCACTTCTGCACATCCTTAACTTGCAATGTTTTGGGTCTGTTGAATTGATGAGATCTGGTTCTGTGTGCTCCAGTGCTTTGCTGAATTGTCCAGCTGGTCTGGAGTCTGAGAGTTACTCGTTTCTCTGGACGTGGTGCTCTTGGTAATTAGTCTTGCTCCTGGCTTGGAGACGAGTTCCAGGCACTTGGTAGCTCGGCAAGGCTATAAAAAGACTGATCTCACTGAAGGGTTAAAAAAATAGAGAGCAGTTCCTGAGGTTGTTGGATTAGCCTTTGTTGGAATTGTGTGGGAAGAGGGCAGGATATTCTGCATCTGTTTTCTTCTGTAACCAAGAAAGTATCATTGTCCATATATACCCCCACAAAACCTCCTGGCTGAGGGACAGGTAGAAGCCTTTGGGAGATCGGAGACCTTACCCTGCATGTTCTGTTTCCAAGGGGAGCTTTTCCTCACTGAAGTGATTCCTGCTTGAGTGGAGAGCTACCAAACACTGTGCCTCTCACCACCCCAGATCTGCACGTTAGGTTTCTCCCCAACATTACAGGTTTTCCTACCATACCATCCAGGAAGTGTTTCTTTTCTTCTGTGATAACTGGGGGAAATGGCTCTTGTGGGTCTTTCAGAAAAGGACACCAGTTAAAAATCCCCATCCCAACCCACTACAGAGTCAAGAGGTGTGTATAATTGACAAGATTAATCTCACCAAATATTTGAGGATTTTGCTCAAGTCTTTCATTTCACTGCTCACTCAGGCTGCTCAGGAAGATTAGAGTGAGTGCTGATGGCTTTGCAAACTGCTCCAGTGAGCACTGAGAAAATATTTTTGGAAGCACCGCTGCAAAACACTCCTAATCCAGCCCTTTCAGTGACAAACCTTACCCAACCAGCCTGGTCCAAAAGGAAACACCAAACCCTTGACCACAAATCCTCCTTGTTATCCTAAGAAGGACTCAGTGCATGCTCAGAATTCACAGCAGCATACCCTGATTTGCTGGTGGGTTGTATATTGCACATGCAGGAAAAATTGGGCAAACATGAGGTCAGAGGATGGACAAGGACCTGGGCATCCACCCCCAGGCTTGGTGTCAGGTTGGGATTAATCCTGGCATGCTGAAGACACCTCCTTAATTCAGTGAAAATGTTTGGAAGTACCTGTGCAGCTTCTTCTCACTGGTTATTGGAAATTTATTAAAGAGTGAAAACTCCTGTAAAAACGAGCTGCATTTTTGCCCAAGAACCGTGGAATTCAGAGTACACCAATTTTGTGGGGGGCTTTTCAGCATCTGAGTTATAAGTATGGAAGTGTGACCAGGCTCCTGCTAAGCCAACTCTCCCCAGGGTAGCTCTGCTTATTTCTTTTCACATCTATCATTTCCTCAAGCACATATACATTAATAATATTGATAATAGTAAGAGGGGGTTTTCCATTTGATATTTATCTCTGTTTCCTTGACTCCTGTCCAGTCTGGAAAGTCCCACAAAAAAAATCCAAAGAGCTTTTGAGTCTGAATTGATTATAGGCCATCAGAATTGATGTCCCTTTCAAATCCTGACCAGCCTTCAGAGATGGATAGGTCTGTGCTCCTGGCTGATGCTGATGGGTCAAGCATCCCCACAGGAGCAAACAGGAAGAGGGCAGGCTCTGGAGCTTGCTTTTTGCCTTGGGTGATGGGGACATTTTCTAAATGGGATTTTATTACAGTGACGGTTCTGGGTTTGAATCACCCCATTTATGTGATATTTCCAGCAGCTCCACCAGTTATGGCTACCTTTGCCACAAAGGAAATTAAGAGCAGCTAATGGACTGACAGAGCTTTGGGGGCCAAGTCAGGAGCGTGTTGCAAAGCAGATCAGTCCCCGCCTGCCTCTTTTCTTATTTTCCTCACTGTCAGATATTTATTGTAATAATTGAAAGGCAGCATTTAGCCGGCATGGCACTTTCTATTTAAGGTGCTGTGCAGAACAGGCCATTCCACAGATAAAGGGAAAAGTATGTTTGAAGACAATATTGGGACTGGAATGGAAACTGCCATAAATTCCATTGGGAAGCATCCTTATTATTCATTGGGATGATTTAAGTACCTCTTTTAGAGAGGAGAAAAAATTAAAGGTGTGTGCATGGGGTGAAATATCCTAAAACTGAAACTGTCCTCTGCTCAATAATTAAATTTGTTTGTTTGTTTGTTTGTTTTATTTATTATCATGACCCAGCCATGCCCCAGGGAGTTTTTCTTGCCCAGCTTCCGGGCCAGTCAGGCTGCAGAAGGACTCTGGGGCCTTGCTGAGAGCAGGGATCAGCTTCTTCCAGGGTTTTTCAGAGTCCTTTGGGAGAATATTTGCCGACTGGGAGGGCTATTAACAGTTAAGGAGGGGATCCTCCCCTTTGACCCGACCTCTGTGTGCCCCAAGGGGCAGGAGAGCTGTCTGGTGTAGGATTCCCATGGGGACTGCCTTGTGTTTATGGAGGACACAACAGCCAGCACATGCTATTGAGGATTCACTTTTTTGGAGCAGTTTGTAAGCAGCACAGGAAGCTCCTGAAAACGTGAGCAGCCCAGGATGGATTATTAATCCCGCAGCTCACTGCAGGGCTCCCAGGAGATGAACATATCCTTTCCCTTTCCAGTCACTGCTGGTGTTTCCATGGTGGTATCTTCAGGACTTTCGTAATACCAGAAAAAACTGTTAAAAGGGGTACTGGCTTTTTCTATAATGTGGATTGTAGTATTTACCCTTATGAGCCCACAAGAAGCCTTGGATAGCATGGGACTCCTCAACACTGGCACTTCCTGCCTTTATTTTTTACCTAAGGCTCCTAAAGCACTTCTTGGGGTGTACAAGCCACAATTACACATCATTCCTTTGAACTGCAACCAGTTTGGAGCTGCAGGCTACTGCAGGTGCTGTGGGGTGTTGATTCTGTCCCAGTATTCAGAGAAGAAAGTGAGGAACCGTGGGATGTAACTGCAAATGAGCAAGGACTGTGCTAATCAGAGTGTAATTACCTTGATGTGTGACCCTGAGGGAGCTGACGCTCTGATAAGAAGCCCCTGGGAAGGGCACTCTCCTGTCAGACAGGGCCTTGGATATTTCTGGGTTCCTCCACGATGCCCTGCGGGCAGCCTTGGTGTCCCAGTGTCACCTGTGGTGGTTCTGCTCTGGCAGAACGTTCTAGTTCAGCTCTCCTGTTGCCAGTGGCCATTAGCTCTGCAGCCCCAGCATCACTGGACGGGCTGACAGTGCTTAGGGGCCCAAGCACACCGTGTATGAACAGCACCGAGGGCAACACTGAGATCATGGCTTCCCCTTGGGCGTGTGGATTTTCACACTCTGCTGAAAGGCCTTTTAACGGTTTAGTTCAGACAGGGGTTAACTCTCCAAAACCTCTCCCTCTCCAAAAACCAAATAAAGCACTCCAGGCCATACGACACAAATTGCCTTGTCAGCTGCCCAGCTCCTCCACAGATGCCTCCAGCTGCATCCCACCCCTGCTACATCATTTCACATTTCAAACATTCCCTTCCATCACAAGGCACACTTACAAACAGTCTCCTGTTGGTCCCACAAGGAAAGACCAACGGAGCAGAGGCAGTGTCTGTGCTTGGCAAGTAGTGAGGGTGGAGAGCAAGACATCCGGTGTGAAGGAGCAGTGTCCATGCTACAATCATTTCAAGGGAATTATTATAGGCTGTCTCTGGTCTGGTCCCAAATCTGACTATTATCAGTGAATTAGGAGTGTGTTTTATCCGAAAGCAGTTCTGTTTCTGAGCACACAGTGTGCCTTGCCATGTGAACTGAAGTGTAATAAAGAGGAAGTTTTGATATTCAAAATATGCACTCTTGGTCTTAAACAAAATGCTGCTGTACGTGCACACACACAAAAGCAATATGAAATTGTCTGAACATGCAGAGCAAATTTTGGCAGGGCTCTGAACAGGCCCAGGCAGCTTGGTCTGCTTCTCTTCTCTCTCAGCTGGTAGATAATAGTGCACCCTCAGAATGGACAGAATTCATGGTTCACTTATGTTCCTTCCAATGGGTCAAAATAACTAAGTGTTTGCTGGGCCTAAACAAAATTAACTGTATAGTTAATAACAAAATTAACTCTGTATAGTACAGAGCTCGGGAAAGCAGCTGGGGGGTTCATATAAATAAAAACATATGCCCCATATCAAGAGGAAGTAGAAAGCCTTCTACTGCAGCTTTTGCTGGGGATGTTGGTTGTAAGCATGTGTCAGATGAGTACTTTTCAGTTTGTGTCCAGACATTGTTCATTGTAAAAAAAAGGGTATGGAAAGTGCTGGACCTGTGACAGATCCAGATACCTCTGAATCTGAGGAAAAGTCACATCCGTAGTTTCAGTTTTGAAATGAGAGCGTGTGGATGGGATCCTGGATCTCCCATCATTGTAACACATGATGTTGCCCAAAAAAAGCTCAACCTACCAGAAAAATAATTAGCAAGTGTATCACAAGAAGCTGTGCAGAAGTGCTTTGTGTATATATTTCTTTCAGCATCTCCACCTATGTGTAAACCACATGGGTACAAATCGGTTTCCAATAACCATGTCTGCTACCTATCTGTAAACCCACAGATCCCGGGTACATTTGTACCCTGCTCCCAGGATTTGGCTGTGGTGTTAGGAAGCAGATGTGCTCCTCGTAGGCTTCCTCGGTTATTTAACTATCCAAAGCCAACGTGTTACTGCCCTGACACGGTTATTTCACTCTGTGCTGTTGCTTCTCTAAAATGCCAAAAACAGCGTTGTGCCATCCCACATTAGGATCATTTCCAGCAGGATAACAATTTCATAGCCCATTTGGAGCAGTTCAACAATGGGTATTCTAAGAAAGGAGAGGCTAGAGGTTTTTTTTTTTTCCTTAGGTTTATCCCCTTGTCTACCTGCCTTCAGTTACACTTGACTGTCTCTACTTCCCAAATGCTAAAGCTGATTTGTTCCAGAAATCCACCCAGTTACAGAAAACTTCTGGAAAGTTGAAATTAAACATTTTCCTAGAAAATTGTGTTGTTTGTATTTAGGGCCCTCAGCTAAGGACCCTTCCTTTCTGTTGGCTCGTGCTCATAGAAGCAAGTCCAGAGCTACTTCTTTGAGGGTTATTTATAAGTTTCAAGAGGCTCTCTTATTTTGGAGCCTTGGGGAACATCTGTCCTTTCTCTGGGTCTGTCTGCAGTACTTCAGGGATGGAGTCTTAACAAGCCAGCCGACACCCTGGGTGTGCTGAGCTGCTGCCACGCCGAGAACATTCCCCAAGTGTTGTGTTAGCTGCTCCCGGCTCCAGTGTCAGCAACACAGATTGACAGCGTCCTGGTAAACCTCAAACCAAAACTGCAACTTTCATTTTGCTGCTAATTGTTTGGAATTCTTTGAACTCACGTCTGCGGATGGCTCTTAAAGCTGCCTCTGCCTGGTACACTTCGTAAACAGATGGAGTATTTGTTGACGTTTCTGTGACAGCTTGAAAACTTGTTTCCTACCTCTGAGCTGAGCCCTTTCTGCCTTGTCCTCCATCTGCCATCTCATTTTAAAGCTAGCAGAACAACTCGAGTGAAGCAATTCCGACTTTTTCCATCTGTGCACAGTTAATTAAGAGGGTAATGAGAGCTCCGAATGAACAAGCCCTGCATAAATTCAAGATATGATTAAGGGAAACATCCAAAAGTGAAAAATATATATGTGCCTACATACACGCATTTTTTAAAAAGCCTGAGTCCCTTTTGTCTGTCCCTGTACTTGCCACTATTATTGTTAAGGATGATTAAAAAATAGGAAAGATGACTATGGAAAACTGAGTCTGTATTCTGAACCTGAAATTTGTATATAAGCAGCTTAAAAGCGCAGAGATTGTTATAACTTCAACATGTGTGAAGGGGGGCTTGATAGTGGGAGAAGAAAATGCTGTTTGTTTTTGGTGGGTTAAAAAGGTGAGTTACACAACCAAAGGCATGGAGAGATTCGCAGTCCAAGGAGTTGCCCCAAGTGAAATTAAAACATATGGCTTTCTGTGATATTTGCTTTTGTGGCCATCCTTGCGTGTTCTCAGCAAGGCAATATGTGACACAGGAATGTACCTCGGGAAATTCCACAACAAGCCAACATTGTCTCGGCAGTTACTGAATTAGTAATTCCAGTCCAGACTGGAAAAAGGGGCATATCGCCTAATTTTGCTCTAGTCAGTCTAAGAAGCCAACAAGGATCCTCCCTGGGAGACCCAGGAGAAGGAAGTGGAGAGGTAGCAAGGCAAATTTTGGTCCTGCAAAGTTTAAACTGGGGAAGAGCTCGGCACTGGGGAAAGACAGGGCTGGGATAATGTGGTAGGTGATAAAGAACAGGCAAAAAAAGGGGCAGGAAGACCTCGGAAAGAGAAAGAGGAGGAGGCTGCAGAGCAAAGCAGTAGCTTTTTCCTCTTTACCTTGTGGCTCCCTCCAGTTTTACAGCTCTCATTTTGCTTTACTGGGGTGGAAAATGAGTGGCATTGAAGAGGCTGAGTGAATCCTTGTTTGGGTTTTTTCCCCCTTTCTTGGTTTCTCACAGCAGCAGGAAACACAGAAAATATTTCTAAATAAAACCTGAAATTGGCTGTTTGCATTTTGCCTGTGAAATTTCCTGTGGCTCACAAATTGGACTCTCATCTCCGAACTGCCAGCAAAGGGAAACGCATTAAGCAGAGCTTGGTAGAGCTCTTGGCTGCAGCCACCAGAAAGGGGCTCAGATTCCCCTGCTAAAGGCTTTATTAATAAAAAAAAGGCTTTCTCTGGCTTCTGGTGGTGGCTGGTGAAGCCTGCTGCCTGACAGATGTCACTGAGACTAACCCTTTTCAACCCACCCCAGGTGCTCTTTGCCAAGGAGGGGTGGCACAGCAGTGGGGAGGTGGCAGATTGTGAAAGCTCACGGCATTTACACAGGGATCCCAAGGAGACAGCTGGAGTGAGGTGTCCCACAGTGCATGATTGCACAGGGTAGGATGGAAGCCGTCAAAACACGTGTCCTCTTATTTCTAAATGATTTCCAAAGCACTGTAGGAAACGGGGCTGGAAAGGAAACCAATTTTTAATCCCTTGCCCCAGAGGAACATCAAAATTGTCACTCCTGTCAAGCATTTGTCTAATCTGTACTCAGAACCTCCCCAGGTGGGGGTTTCACACCCTCCCTGGGCTATATATTCTGGAGTTTAACTACCCTTGCTGTTAGAAAGTTTATCTTAATATCTGGTCTGGATCTCCCTGGCTGTAATTTTAGCCCATTATTCTTTGTTCTACCTGACATGGAGATCAAATTTATTCTCCTTTCTGCTCAGCTTCCTGAAAGCAGGTATCTTCCCAAAGATGTGCATGGAGTTCAGCCTGCCAAGATTAGCAGGGACAAAAACCCTGGTTCTGAAAGGCACCCGTGACACATTTGTGTGCCAGGACTCCCCATGTCCCTCCAGCTGTCCACAGCTGTGCCCCAACACCGGAGCTGGGCTGGTTTTTGCATTGTTTTGGTGACACTGGCTGGGAGAGCGTAAACCTGAGTGGAGAAGGGAACTGGTCATGGAACTGGAGTATCATCAACCTGATGTTCAAACTTTTAGAGGGTTAATACCCTCATGGCATTTGAACAACAAAATGGACAAGAAGTTTTCCCTCAAATCTGAAGAAAACAAAATTCTTCCCCGAGCTGGCAATGTGTTAGAAGTTTCCATTAAAAAGAATAAATATATAGAATTCCTCCCCATTTTACCAACTAAATCTGAAACTCCTTGAAATAAGGGCTGGTAATGGAAGTGCTGACAGTATCTTAACTAAAGTAGCGTGAAAGGAGCGATACAATAGTTTATTTCAGGTAATGCCATGGTGATTTTTAATATACATAATGTCAAAAATGCAATATGTGAACTTTCTAAAAGCAAAAAAGTGGTGATAAAAACATCTATTTATTTCTTCTGCCTCCTTGCAGAAATGAGAGAATGAACAAAGCCACAAGGAAAAACCTCAAGGCCATGGTATTTGCATGAGGCAAAGCTACACACAATGTACCCTCGGAGTGTTTGAAAGAGAAGCTGACCCCGTGTAGTTGCTCTTGTCTCAAATAATTTGCTGGTTTAATAGCTTACCATTTGCAAAATGATGTTTAGATTATTCTCCCTTCCTAGCATTAAATATAACTGATGTACAGTGAATGTGAGTGGGCTGTGGAGGACTCCCAAGTCCCAAAGTCAAAGCTCCTGCCAGCTCAGCGTGTCCTGCCTGGGGATGCACAAAGTGTGTCCCGAATGGAGGGGCCTGTGGGGTGCTACAGTTTGGGGGTTTATAGATTTGGGGGATTTTTAGGCAATTAGTCAGATATCTGGTGGGATTTTTGAGACTAGGTGGTCCTCATTCCTGGAACAAGGTACCTAAGTGGTGTCCTCCAGTCCCCGGCGGTGCCACTGAGGTGAGTTCAGGGTCCAGAGCTGTTCCGTGTGTTCCTGAACAGGTTTCCCCTCCCCATGGGAGGACAGGTTTTGCCCTGGGTGCTCAGCCAAGCCAAGTGGGACTCAATGATCCTGACAGTCTTTTCCTGCTTAAATGATCCTGTGTCACGTGCTCGTGCACGAGTGTGTGTCAGGGAGACACTTGTTCCCTTGAGCCAGGGGCTCTTTGGAGGACCCTGCCTCCCCTAATCACAGACTGAGATGATCCTGGAGGTTACCAACAATCTGCTGTCTATCCCAAGTTCTGAAATAACTGTACTGGAATTATGAAGAAGTGGCTGTGAAGAGAGAAGGATCAACCAGCTCCTTCCCAAAGAAAATATACAGCAGCTCTGTAGAACAATTTCTGGTCAAAGAGGGTCCAGTGTCCTCCAGAGAAGCTGCTTAACCAGCATTTTAGCAAATTTTCTGTTAGCTATAAGCAGTCCACTAAAATTCCAGTTTGGTGTACGTGATGTTGAACCAGTCAGAGAATCTTTTGGGACTGGAGTTAACTTCTGTGGTCACTTCTTTTAGCAGAGCCCCATCAGACACTGCTTGCTTGTAGATTAATTTATTAATTCTCTTTAGGAAATAGGGCTTAGGGAACATTGTGGCAAATGTCCTACCATGGATAGAAAAACCCTAGAATGTGAGGAAATGCAGGTGATGTGGGTCACTGGCAGGTCACAGGAGCAATGCGGAGTCTTCCAGCTGGTACCAAGTTCTCCAAAGAGAATTTTAGTAGATTTTCAACATGTCCAGTCCTTGTCCTCTCCCTCCACACGAAGCATCAACTCCAGCTTGAGTGATTAATATGGCCCAGTGTGACACAATAGAGCTTGCAGCCACTAAAGCAGCCTAGTGTGACAAAAATTCTGTGAGAAGTTAATAGAAATCCTGCATCATGAAACAATTCAGAGAGGAAGAGAATCCCTTGTGACAATATTATACTTTGAATATAATTCATAAAAATAAAACAAATAAAAGTCAATTGTAAGGTCCAGGATACCATAAAATATGAGTTTGGTTAGAGACACTTAGAAGTAAAATTTGTTTTAAATATGTGTAATCATCTCGAAGCCTCACACATTTACAGTTTTATTCTAGCACATTAGTGAGATTAGTGCATGGGTTTTTTGCAATTAAGCTGCATATTTTATCACTTCTTCTATGTTCATGCTGTATAAACTTCCAGGAAATTACAGGCCTATAAATTTTGCCAGAGCCCTTCCTCTGTGGGAGACAGAAGAACAGAGAGACAGAAGAACAGAGAGACAGAAGCAGTGTGGGCGGCTGCTTCCTTTTTTTCCCTAATTGTGCCATTAGTCAATAAACCCAAACCTTTGTAGAGGATTAGGATACACACCCGGAGAAGCTCAGAGTTCCCATGGAGAGCTCTGTGCCTGCAGCCTCCAGAGCTTTCCAAAGGCTGTGAAGGACGAGCCTCCTGTTTTACTGGAGAGGAAAGAGAGGTGGCAAAAGTGGAATCAGCAGTTTCCCAATGGAAAATTGTTTAAATCCTCTCCTGTGGTGTGAGGCTGTGTGATTGCCTGAGGAAGGAGAACCTTTTGCTCCTCAGCCCTTGTATTTGCTACATGTAAAGATGTCCTTCCCCTTCCTGTCCATGTCTTCACGTGGCTCTTTCTCCCTCTCCTCCTGTGCTGAGCACCAGTTTATCCAGATGTATTTCCTGTCACCACGTTTTGCACTGCCTGTGATCTTTCTGACTTCCTCAGATATCCATTCCTTTTCATTCCTTAATTTAAATCTGTGGTGGCTCTTTGTGCTGCACGGACAGTTAACATCCATGCCTACAGATGGTTTTAGTCTTTGAGGAAGTGTTGCCTCAGTCATATCAGCTGCAGCTCATCTATTCCTGCTCACACCACAGAGCAGGGGAATGTTTCCCATTTTGCATCAGAAATCAACGTTTCAGAGGATGAAGAAGCCCAGGCACCTCCAAAAATAAGCCTCTTTCTGGTCACTGACTCTCAGTGCTGTGCTGGACCACATCTCTCTCTGTGACAGAGAGGAGAGCAGCTCATTCACTGTGAACTCATTCCCAGTGCTGATCTGTGGCTTCTAAACCCCAGACACTGTGTCAGAGCTGCCCTTCTCCTCACCCAAAGTGCTTCCAGGTATGTCAGGGGGTAGGAGCAGTTCTGCCAAGTCATGTGCAGGAAAAAGGCAGACAATGCTCTCAGCAGAGAGGGATGCAAAGAAGAAAAGGGCAGATGCCAGTATTTCCAGAGATCGTGGTACCTCTGTTGTAGGAAAACAAATAAGAGCTTCAGGCAAGGTTTGAGTAGCTTTAGAGTCAGCCTGGATCTGATCCACTCGATCCAGTGCTGTTGATGCCTCCAGCACCGTAAACTCATCTCCTTAAATGTCACTTT
The DNA here is from genome assembly GCA_013400235.1 of Oriolus oriolus. Classification (NCBI taxonomy): domain Eukaryota; kingdom Metazoa; phylum Chordata; class Aves; order Passeriformes; family Corvidae; genus Oriolus; species Oriolus oriolus. Next base: position 207,234 of record VXBT01008056.1, on the reverse strand, counting down.
GGAAGGTGAGCAGATGGGAAGTGGAGCTAGAAATATATAATCACATTAGATTTCTTCTATGAAAAACCCTCTTTTTCTGAAAAAAAAAAAGTTCTTCCTTGCAAGCCCTTATCAGTCTTGCATCCTCTTCTTTCCATTCGTTTCAAACCAAAGAAGTTCCTGATCTGGTGCATGTAAGCAGATTTTTGTCAGTTGGAGCCAAAAAGAAAGACCCAACTCAGTGAATGCTGGGCATTTCCCTGGGATACCAGGAATGTTTCACCTGGCTCAAGCAGCTGGAGCTCCAAGTCTTCTGCCAAGTTCAACCTTTGAGGCTGACCCAGGAGTACCCAGGCTTTGTGTCTGACTGAATCAGCATCCTGGGGAGTGAGAAAGCACCAGGAACTGAAAGTAAAGCATTCCTCTGTGAACCAAGGAAGATTTGCTGCAGTATCTCCAAATACTGTGCAGAAATCTCTCTATGAATCTGTGTGTGTAGCCAGGAGGTGGCTGCTTCAAAGCTGCTGGCAAGCCATTGCATATGGCTGATGAGTCTGCAGGTTTTAGGGAAAAACAGGCAGAACACAGAGGTTCCTGCTTCCCAACAGAGGCAATAACCAAATTCCTTGCCTTATCAACCTACATTTTAGCACCTTATCAACAACTGACAGTTGCTTTGGGCTGCTAATGCTTCAACAAACCCACAGCTCAATAGCCTGAAAGAGGAGTGTATCCAAGGCAAACCTGCTAAGCACAATTGCAGAGCAGCTCATGCTCCCTTGCAAACAGGACTTGTGTCCCTTCCAGGGCTCCCTGTGGGCCTGACACCAGGCCCACCTGCTGAATTAGGTGCTCCATGGGGAAGAGAGGATTGAACAGGGAAAACAACGATGAATAATCAACAAACCATCACTCCAGGGTCATGTCCTGGCTCTGTCTTTGTACCGTGGTTGCTCTGCTATAGCAAGATTTGCTACACAAGTGCCTGCCTACCCCCTGAGCCAGGTACCCGCCACATTCTCACACACCCAGTCACAGGGTCTGCAAAGAGATCTGCAAAGCCTTGGAACCAGGGAGGAACAAGTCTCTGAGTTCCCCCGTCCTGTGGGGCATCCTGCGTTAAGGTTTACATGCAGCCATTGCAAGCAGAAGTGAAGATGCACCAGGCAGATGCAAAACTAATGTCTCCAAATGGCTTTTGGGTATTTAGCTCTGACTGTCTTCTATGGGACAAAGGCAGTCTTGTGTCCCAGTCACCAGGTAGCACTGCAAAGCACTGGCAGCCCTGTGGGACATCAGTGAAACCCTGCAGTGACAACTGTGGTGGTTATTTCCCTTCCACTTTGTGTCTGCCAGCTGCTGGACATGTCAAAGGAGCTGCTGGGAAGACACATTCCCAGCTTTCCACTGAGCTATACAACACAAACCCTCCCACCACATCACAGCTTTACCTTCTCGTGATTCCCGAGCCCCCCAGATCCTCCATCTCATGTCACTGAGGCTACCGGGGAGGGAACTGGAGAGGGGAACAAATAAATAACATAATGTGGAAAGCCCGGTGTCACTTGCAGTTTGAACAGCACTCTCATGTCCCACAAACCTACCTGTGTTCAGAAAGCTTGGGTTTGTGGAGGTATTGGTTGGGGGTGGAAGGTTGGCGGCTTTCTTCTTTTTTCTACTGATACGTGTCTCCAGAGAAATGAGTAAAACCTTACAGATGAACGTGTCATAGAAGAAAGGACATATGCTGCACATGCATTTAAATAGCATTTATCTTACTTTTCACTGACGCAGTGGTGAAATATGTTCTCTTTGCTTTCAAATTTTAGGGACAAACAGATGGTAGAAAGCTTAGTTTTGGGTATTATGTCCATCAAAATAACCTGTATTGCAAGCACCTCTTACTATAATTGGGGATTTTAGCTGCTGCAGAATCTGGACTCCAGGAAAAGTCTTTTGTGGAAGTAGTTTGTCAAAAAAAAAGGGCTGAATGCTGTTCTAATTTTCTTTTTTTCTGAAGTACACAGTTTTGCAATGCTGCATTTAGAAATACAATCACTTTTCTGTTCTTGCTTTTGATAAGGATGGAGTAAAGCCCAAAGAACACAGTTACTTCTTTGACCCCTACCTCTCCCTCTCCCAAAATGTTCCAGTGTACCCCCAAATGCATTCAGTCCTCATTGTAGGAACCCATGAAAAGAGAAAAAGGAGAAGTTGCCAAAGATCCTTCTTCAAAAAGGAAAGCTCTACAGGCCCAAGAGTCTCTCACCTATTTTATCACTGTTTGGATGCTCCCAAAAACTCCGAAATTCCCAGTGTAAAACGAGCTTGGAAGGAAGTTCTGCCCCAGCCACCTTGCTCTGGGTGACTCCTGTTGTACCAGACCTGTGGGAAAGGAGGGATTGTGGCAGGTCGTGGAAAACTGCGGTCAATCCGTGCAAAGCAAGCTCCACCCTGTAGATGCTGAAAGCTTGGTCACAGGGATATTTCCCAGCTTTCTGCCAGTGCCAGTGTGAGAGCAGTTAGAGGTTTTTGTAAGCTATATTATTATTGTTATTGCAGTTTCAAGGATGTTATGCATATTTTTGATATTGACCAGAGAAATGTTTTGAAATAGGTGTTGTAAGATAAAACCAATCATTCTAAGAGGTGGTGACTAGGTGACCAATGGTCTCTGGTCACTCAAGCGAACTAAGATACATAAACAAGTTTGTAAATTAATAAACAATGCCATATTTCCCTGGATTCAGCTTATATCCTCCCTCACCACCCGCGGTACCGTTGCGACACCACCCTTGGCTTGAAGCACTGCAAAAAGGCAGAACTGGGCCCTGGAATTCAATAAGCTTTGGAGGCTGAATATGCTGTAAAATGTACATTTGTGCCACATCCAGCATGGAGGGAACCTTGTCTGATGGGAAGGGAATGATTATGTATTGTAGGCATGTGAGTGTTCTCATTATGGATTTATTATATATAGTCAGGCAAATGCTGAAACATTCCAAAGCTGTCTTACACAATTTTAGAGGATTTTGTTCTGGGGGTTTATTTCTCTCTGGGATTTTTTTAATTTAGCTTTTTTTTTTTTTTTTTTTTTNTTTTTTTTTTTTTTTTAGTGTAGTATTCTTTATTGTGGGTTTTCTTTTGATTTTGGCTTTGATGTGCGTGTTCTGCTCCTCAGCACTTTTCTTGGTTCAGTGCCTCAGTTTCTAATCTCTAGGCTGGTGTGTGTTTTGCATGAATTTAATACCTGGTCAGCATTATCCTGTGTCCTGGAGGAGTCTCTTTGCCATTTCGTTCTTGCAGAGAAGATCCAGGTTAGTTAATTGTGTACAGGGAAATCATCCAGCAATGTTTAGGGACTTAAAAAAAAAAAACATAAGAGAAAAAGGTATAAAATCCCTACCACCTTGTTGGAAGGGTGCCTAACACAGCAACAACATTTAAAATGTCACTGTTTGCCAGTAATAGATGCAGAGTGGCAACAGGAGTTCGGTCTTTCCTCCCTGTGCTTAGGAAAAGAAATATCTGCCTCAAGGATGCTGAAAAATTATTATGGGAAACACTTGGGACACATCCCTCATTTTTAGAGATGTCAATCATTTTAGTCTCAAACTTACAAAGTACAATAGATGTCCTTCCTCTTTTCCTTCTGGATTGTTTACCTCAGAATTTAGAAAAAAATCATAAAAAACTAAGTGATGGAAAGAGTTGCCTGCACACAGAGAGGGAACTGAACCCTATTCTTGTACCTACGTAAACAATTCCTTCATATAGTGCAGAGTCTGTCTCACATTTGGGCCCTGTCAGACTGAGAGCTATCGTTCTGTGTTTATTTATCTCCATACACTGAAGTGTGTGTTTGTTTAAATTAAAACCGGGGTCTCCGAGATCCATAAAATGTTTAAACATAAGCATGGATACAAATTGTCTGGTGTGTATTTACCAGGGCCCCCTGCTGTGTGATACAGAATCATTTAATTGTGCTTGTTTGCATCATTTCTTCCATAATGCTCACAGCATTTTATCCATGGAGTAGGAGCCTATGGTTTGGCATAAGGAGGAGATTATTTTTCTGTCTGTGCTGGAGTGGATTTAAGAAGCTAGGTTAGTTTTTTTTTCCCCCATTTTTGTCAAAGGAAATGTTTATTCAACTTTTTTTATAAATTAATACTGAAAAATGTTTTGGTAGGGATTTTCTCTTTCCTGAAACAAAATGGAGAATTGTCAGTTCTTATTATAAAGAAAAAAAAGCATCACTTTTCATCCATTTTTCCCCACTGTGTTTCTGACATTGAATAGCTGTTCTAATCTGGGGTCCTTCCTCCTTGTGGTGTTTTTGGTGGCTGTAAATGATACTGGACCAGATTTCATCTCCTTTAAGGACAATTTGCTTAAGGAGGAGAGGGCAGGAGCTACACTTCAGGATTTCTCTTCTGTAAGTGAAGAGGGATCCCTGATTTACCCTGAAATAAGCCTGGCCAAGGGCAGGGACAGCAGCTTCCAGTGTTTCTCTGGGCCAGGACGTATCACTAATCAGACCAAGGAGGAAGCACATCTTTGGGCTTTGCATGTTACACATACACATACATAGGACAGTCAACAAATTCAGTGGCTCTGCTGTTCAAGCCATAAAATTCAGAGTGGTTTGGCTCAGATTTGGCTGCAGCGGGCAAACCCCCTCTTTAAAAACATGCAGGTGAAGCACGCCATGACATGGGTTCCATGGGACACATTTATTGACTGGGCTTCTTCCTCTGGAAAAATGCAGCGCAGGACACGAATTCCAAAGGTGACACTGGGACAAAGCAGCCCCGGTGCTGCTGAATGGTCAGCCCAGGCACAGGCACGAGGGCCAGGCAGGGCACCTGCCTCCTGCAGCCTCTCACCTGTGAGAAACTCCATTAAAGCACCTCTGTTTGTGTTTAGCACTCTCCAAATTTGCTTTCTCCTTTGTCAGGCCTGTCTTGGGATCTCAGCTTCCCGTTGTCCTCCGGGCGTGTTGTCCCAGCAAACACAGGCATGGCCCCGTGCAGACACTCCTTTGCATCTCCCTATGGACATGCAGACCTATACATGGCTGCAAGAGACTTCCCACAAGTACCTGGAGAGGTTTGCCAACTCCCAGCTGAAGCCAGACTTCTGATGTCTCCCAAAATCCAGCTGGCCCTCCTTCCTCCTTCCCACAAGGGTGCCTGGGCAATCACAGCCTTTATTCTGCAGCTCTTCTTAGGTAAGTTCCAGTCTGACCTTTTGACCTGTGATTTTTGGAAGCGATCCCATCTCTTTCTTCCCGGTTCTGGAGGTGAAGGGTGGAGGTCCTGACTGCAAAGGGCTTTATAGTAAACACAGCTTTGCATGGCCTCTGCAACCACATTGCTCATTGTAGCAGAAGCAGGCTGGGGCAAGGATTTAGATGTCGAATCCACAGAGCCTAAACTGCTCCAATTTCCTTGTAGTTCACAAGGGCTCACCGGTAAGTTTGTCCTGTGCCACAGAAATTATACTCTTTCCCATTTTTTTGAGAAAATAACACTGGAAACGGGCATTTTCACTGCCTGTAAGTGCAACTGCCGCTGTGTTTTTATTCTCACTTTATCCAGTCTTTGGGCTAAGCAGAATTTTGAATACTTTTGGACAGGTTTTGCAAGAAGTACAAATTATTTAGTTATGTGTGAGTGAAGTGTGGAATGCAGAGGAAACAGCCCTATCAAAAGTTCAGGGGTGAAATGTATCAGCCTAAGAGCTGATACAAACATTCCCCCACTGGCAAAGCAGATTTTAAATATAAAGAAAGTGACATTTTTCCTTTAAAGAATTCTTATCACTTTCCTAACTTAAAGCATCTTAAAAGCCCTTCCCCTTAACCATTCCAGCTGCATAATTTCGACATGTCAAGGTTATCTATAATTCCTTCATTTCCTTCCAGAAGGGCTCCTACCTACACACAACATCATGCATCTTTTATTACCACCTTAACGTATTTATAAAATATTGATCATTCCTTCTAAATAGCTTTGCAAATGAGGCCACGTGGCATGGGGTTCCCCTCAATTAGCAGCAGGTTCATTGTTTACTGAAGTGACCTCACGCTCAGAGCTGGTTCTGAAACTGAACCTTTTAAATAAGCTTTTGCCTATTTTCAGTTCTTGTGCCAATTTTTGCCTCCAGTTATATTCAGTGCTCACACTGAGGAATTTTTTTTTTTAATTCTGTGAAGTTGCTCTCAAATTACACTGCACTAACTGGGGACAGAATGGGGTTAGTGCATCTACTGTTTGTTTCTCTGCAACAGCAGAGTGCAAGGTAGGTTTACCTGAGACCTGCAGTACCTGTGACCAGTGCTGGGCTGCTCTGGATTCGTTCTGGAGAGCAAAAGATACAGCAAGGTTAGTCCCCACTGACACCAGCAGAGCTGAGTTTTGAATTCAGCACCCAGCGTGTAAATTAACACCTGGAATTAATTTAGCATGCCACTTGCTAATGAGAAAATAGAAATGCTGGTTTATAAAACAAAGGAGCACACAATTCAGGGCGACGAAATAGTGCTAGGGAGTGCTTGTTGAAAGACTCAGCTGCAACCTCCTTCATAAGGCAAGTTTGTTGTTAAATTTAATGGGCTATAGGTGTTGATTGGTAGAGTTGTAAAATGAACTGTTAATTCGCTATTCCAAGAGTGGAGAATATATATCATGCAAATGGCTTTTAAAACTACTCTGTTCCCAGCACAAGTATAACAAGGCAACGTGGCCCTTTCGACACCATTATTTTTAGGACTCTTTCCCATTGCCATCGTTGGTAAATCTCGGCGCTGTGAAGTGCCGTGGGGCTTTGATCTGCACTGGAAGCTCACAAAGGGGCTCCCTTTTGTCACCTGTGTTTGAGCACCGATCTGAGTGAGATTTTAAAGTGACAGCCCAGAAGAGGCAGCGATGCTCATTGTGTTCAGAGTGACACCCAGGGAGAGGGCCCGTGATGGGGGTGAGAGCTCACCTTGGTGGAGACGCAGGATTCATTCATCTGCCTCACTCAAACATCATGCTGGGAAGGTGTCAGCATTTACATTTCATGAAGAATGAAACAAATCCTGCAGGATCTGGTGTTTGCAGTGCAGCCATTAAAATGTCAGCCGTGGCAAGCTCAGAATGAGTTTCACCTGAGTAGGCGAAACGTGGGCTGTGGGCATCGGCGAGCGTGGGGCAAGGGGTGGTGCTGGAGCCATGTGATAAAAACCGTGGGTGTGTGAGGATATGTCTCTCAGGACAATGCTGAAACGTACCAGATCTGCTGTGTGAATTGTCCTGGGCTTTTTGTGCCACAAACGTGGTGCTGGCAGCAACCACGGCACCACAAACCCTAAAACCGTCCGCTGTGATATCAAATTTGCTCCCACTCAAAGCAGGGATCAGGGGTTTATTTAGCCAGAGTTCATAATGAGGCCATCTCCTGCTTTGTGGGAATGGGAAAAGTAGCATCCAGGTAAACGTCTTGGACTTTGTCAGCAGGTGCCCTGTGACGCAGTGTGGCTCCTCACTCTCTGATGGCCGAGTCTATACAACAATTGCTCCTCATTCTTCCAGTCCCCTGCCAGATCCTGGGACACACATGGCTGGCTCAGCAAACGTGAACTGTAGGAGCTCTCCCCTGTGGGACTGGAGAGGGGACAGAGCAGGGAGCCTGGCATTCACCATCATCCCCAAAATGAGCAGAAGAGATCTCACACCCTCTAGCCACCCTCCCAAGGCTCTCTGCAGACTCCCCTCTCACATTTTGGTGACCTCTTTTGGAATGATAATGCTCACAGCTTTAACTCCTTTTTTAACAAATGTGATTACCTGGATTCTTCAGGGAGGAACTAGACACACCACGCTGACTGTAGGCTGGCTGCTTTCTAAGGCTTCGAGATGGAAGTCTTTGCATGTTTGGAGTTTGCTGCACAGATGAAGACTTTTTCAATATCCATAGAAAAACCTTCCAAGTGAGCAATATTTCTACCAATATGGCTAGTTTTTTTCTCTTTCAGTGAGTTAGAGCAATTTGTGCTGGTGGGTAAGAGAATTCTGCCTTGACAATATTGACATTGAGGAGAGATATAAAACCTGGTGCCAACAGCTTCATTTTTCTAAACAAAACAATGTCAAATAAGTAATAGACTAGGAATGAAATAAGCCACTTCTTCCCATCTCACCCTTCCCTAAAAATCAAGCAAGAAAATGCAATGGCATGTCACCTATTTGGAGCACTCAGCTCTGTGGTCTTGCAAAACCATTGTCATTTTCTGGTATGTTGTTTGTTTGGGTGTTTTTGTTATTGCTATTATCATACTCACAACTGTTAAGTGAATAACTGGGAAGGTTTTGGCTGCACATCCAGCAGAAACCTGCCTCAGGCAAGAACAAGCGTTTATTTATTTAACTTCAGAAACAAAGAAGGGAGGAAGGAATTTCTCCCATATATTTCCATCTTCAGCTGAGCCTTGCACATCTCTTTATGTAGCCAACATCCCTCCCCTCTGCACCTTTGTGCCTGGCTCACCTGCCCCTTCAAACCCCTCTTGCCTCGTGCACCTGAGGGTGAGGAACCTCTCCTGAAATACCTGAGGTGCAGCCCAGGTGTGCCCCAGGCAGGGAGAGGAGCAGCTCAGGCTGGAGGGAGCACCCCTGGCCCCAAGCCCCTCAGCTCTGCTGCCAAGGATGCTGGCAGCCCCCATCCTTGATCCCTCGCTTTCCAAGGAATCACTGCCTTGGGAAGCCCTTCTCCATGGCCAGGCATCCCTTTCTAGCTCAGGCAGAGGAGGTTGATTTCCAGACAGATCTGTCATTCCTGCTGCTGTTGGAGGGAACAATCACATAGGGGAACGGAGGAAGCCCAGGACAGTGCTACCAAAACACTTGAAACCTGGGGGTCCTAAATTCTTTTTCTATTTTTACGAACTGCTGTTGTGTAACTGAGCTAGAGGGTGGCTGCAGTCACAGCCCGTCTCTGAGCTGGGCAGAGGCGCAGGCAAACCCCTCCTTGTCCTTGTGCGTGGAGAGGAGCGCTCAGACCAGGGAGGAGACGCTGGCGTGTAGTTTTCCTTGAAGAGTGAGAGAACTCCTAATGTGGCTGGTGGACACCAGAGTTCAGCCATCAGCAGCGGGTTGAACTGGAATATTCCAGACCCGCTGGAAAAATATGTTAGTTGACATTTCATTGGTTAGTAAATACAGATTTGTTTTTTGCCTCAGATAAGCATATCATCGCTCTGTTGTATTTTTTATGTGGGTATATTACTATAGTAACTGTAGTATTGTGTTTATTCTATTTTAAATTAATCTCTGCATGAAATAGAGGAAAATAGCTGCTAGCTGGGGGATTTATTCTCAACAAAAAGAGAACTGGTTATCCTTTGCTACGAAAGCAGTGCTGTCATCCATAAGACAGGCTGAGTGGTGCTGACTTTGCCCTGGTCTAGCACTGAGTGATCAGGGACATGGTGCCTGTAGCAGCCCAAAGTGCTTTTTGTGGCTACTAAACCAGAATTATCCAAGTGCTACACCATAGCTCCAAGGGCCTGTGAGCAATTCAGGGTGTTTATTGTCCAAAGGTGACGTCCTTTGTTGTAAAAGCAGAAAAAGAACCGCACTTACCTGTCTACAGTAGGAACCAAGAGTCTCCTATTCTGTTCCTCACTCTCTTGACCTCACACCCTGTGTAGGTACATAGACAGGTCCCTCAGTGACAGAAAGGCTCTTCCCTTTCCCCTGTCCCCAGGGATGGGCCAGAGCAGACAGGGAGCCAGGGACACGTCTGGGAGCAGCAGCACTGCCACAGCACACCCTGCTGAGAGCAAACTGCTCTCATCTCATCCCACACTGCAAATATTTGCCTCCTGTGTGACGTGGGGACAATCCACGTGAGCACTTGGAGCCTCCGTGGCAGAAGGGAAAAGTCATTAATGAACATCTGCTGATAAGCACTATTTACCTGTTTAGCTTGACCTCCAGCTGATAAACCAGACACAGAAAATGGCACATGCAGACATGTCTGGCTGCTCTGCTTTGCTTGGAGAGAGAATTTTCCCTGCATCTCGGTGTGTTTGCATGTTTTTCCGCCCCTAGTTGAGTTCCATGCCGCTGAAAATATTCTCCACAGTGGTGGTGAGGTGGATCTGTGCAGTCTCACTGCCTGCCCTGGCTCTGGGTGTCTCAGAGAGGTTTCCCCTTCCCTGGTGGTGTCAGATTGCTTTGGATGATCTTTGCACACACAGATTAAAGGAGCTGGAGAAGGCTCCCTGCTTTTTGTTTATCAAATCCTAGATTAGCCAAGACTGGAGATGGAAGATCAGCCCAAATGAACTTGATTAGCCAGTGCTCAGGAGACCTGAACTTCACACCCAGTGCTGTGCAGTCACTCGGACCATAATCCCAGCCCAGTACTTAATGATATAAACAGTGCTAATAACTCTGGGTCACCTGTCTGGGGAAGACAGATAAGGAATTGAAAATTATGCACATTACCAGAGGTAATCTACTACCAAATACTGTTGAGTTGAGACCTCAATTTTTATTTCATTCCCCTTATGTTATTGCCCTGAGTGCACAGCAAATAAATTGCAAATTCAGAATTAAAGTACACACTAATTCAAATTGATCAGCTGCGTCCAGCACCCCACTCCCCACAGGTATAAATGGATTCTGGTATCTACCCTAAGAAAGCAAATATTTAGTCTTCTCTGCTGCATTGTCAGAAATGGGGCGGGGGGGGAAACCTACTTTCAATGGCACCAGGAAAAAAAGAAAAGTTTGCAGAGGGAGAAGGTGATGATCTGCTTTATTGTATCAGACAATTATTTGTTAGCAGTTAATATCCACAGTCCTATTTCTGTCCTTACAAACCAAACAGCAGCTGCAGCTTGAAAGTCACGCACAACTTTGAAAACAAAATGTTCCATTCTGGCCTTTGGAGAGAACTGAACCTGCAGCAGCTTCCACTGTGGAGCAAAGGGTAGAGCTGGGGCAAGTGCCAAGACTGCAAGGCAGCCAATTCCCCCCACATAATTTTTTTTTTTTATTAAATATTGGCAGGGAAGAACAGCATGGTGGGGAATGGTTTGTTTAATTTCTGACCCGTAGGAAAATCAGTCCCAGCACCCAAGAGTTAACATTTGTGGACATAACTCTGTCTTCCCTCCTGTGGCAAGAATGAATAAATAAAACAGAGGGAATAAATGAACATATTTAAGTGCCCAGGACCACAACTGATCTGCTTTTGGGACAGTACCTCAGGCCACTGGACTCAGGGGCCAGTCTCTCCTGTGTAACCACAAAATGCCCAAGGTCTCACATGGGACAGCCCAGGCTGTGGTACCCCAGCCTTGGCTCATGCAGATTTCCTTGCAGGGATGCTGCATTTTTAAATTTTAATTCCTGAAATAGAGGTAAATTTCTTCAGGCCAGGTGGAGTCAGCTGCCAGCTCCTAATTGAGCCCGGGTCCTGTGGGCTGAAACTGAGATGTGACGGATTAGCTTTGGGTGTGACTTCTGAACCCATGTCACAGCTGCCACCCACCATGCTGGGAACTGCAGATGAAAATTGCCCTTTGAGCAAAGTGAAAATAAAGAGAAAGCAGTGCTGTTCCTGTAGATTGCATTTCTCTCTGCTGCTAGCCATGTGACAGCCAGCCTGTGTTTCTCTATTTGTACCTGGAACGCTCCAATTTCTCCTGATAGTCTTGAAACCTTGTTTTTACTCTTTCTTTTGACACACACTGTGACTTGATTTAATAAATAAAATCTGGTGCTGTTGTTCTAGTCTGAGATTAAACACTTGATGCTCTGCATAAGGAAATGCTTTTGATGGGTGAATTTAATAGCAATTGGTTATAGTAGGATGAAATTAATTGCAGGTGGTTCAATTCACAGGTGAGTTGTGGTACCACACCGTCAAATCTGTACAAAAAGACCCCTTGCTATGGATTGCAGCTGAACATCATGTTTCATGCTGGTTTTGATAATACAATGACATTTTATTTATAAGAACAGAGCAAGCAAAGTTACTTTTCCAGTAACTCAGAAGAGACACAAACTAATTTTTAAAATTTATGGTGGAAGATATTTTGTATTGCTCCGGAGCAATGAGAGCCATATCTGAGTTATCCTTCTTGCTGATTACGTCTAGGTGGTGAATAATACTGCAGTCTACTGTACAAATTTTACATCTTGACATCCCTAACACTTACATCTCAAAGTATTTAGGGCCCGCTGGTTGGTGTGGTTATCTCCTTGTGACAGCTGAGAAATCTGGACAAGCATGTACAGCATCACTCCGTGAGTCTGCAGCACAATAAGGGCAAAAATGCAGGATCAAACCCTTTCCCACTGCAGCTTTCTGCTTGAGTTCACCTTTGTTCATGGTCGTAACCAGTATTCGCATGGCAGTGACCACTAGAGTCCCAAAAATGAGTCCACCTCAAGGCGTCCTTCATGGGGTCCTGTCAGGGCACAGTCTGTATCCCAAGAGGCTTCTGATGGCCCAGGAAAAGTGGACAAAGGCGAAGCAGAGAAGTGATGCACTCAGTGTTGAGAGCTGGGTACGTAGTCCTGTGTTGTCATGTCCTGCAACACCAACTAAGCCATGTAATTCCAGCTCCTGGCATTCTTGTTTAATGTAAGAAGAGGGGATTTGTTTCCTTATGTGACTCTAACACTACATTTTCAACTGTTCATTTACCAAATGTCTCTGCATTACAGCTTGTGCTGTTCTTTGTGCACTAACTCTGCAGTTCTTTCCATGCAGGGTCTGCCCTGTCCTTCGGAGACTCTTTGGAGAGGTGGAAATTATCCCGGGCCCAGCAGCCCAGGAGCAGGCATGCACGCCCCATTGAAACTGGAGCTGAAGGTTGAATGCCATGCAGGCTGCATCACCGACATACAGGAAACTCCTCTGCAGGAGCAGGGGCTTTTCTGATTCTGCAAAAAATATATAAGCATCAAAAACATGACATGTGAAGGTCAAGAAAACATTGATCCATGAGAGCTCTCTGCTACAGTCAGCTCTCTCGTCAGCTTGGATGAAGCTTACATTTTTTATATACATACACATGCATATTTAAATATCAATACAACTTTAAAGCTTGATTTGTTATACACTGTAGCTGTTGCTTTTGGTGTATGGTGGTGATTCAGATCTTAAACACCCTTCATGTTTGGGACTAACTCCTTCAGATATTGAATGTCACCCTACTTACGATCAGCCTGGTGCAACTGCACTGGTGCAGGTCATCCAATTTCTTAAATCAGCCTTGAAAGTGGGATAACTGAGGATAAGAGGAAAGAAAGGTGACCTGTCCCCTTTCACATGAGGAAGGAATAGGTGATTGTGCAGTGGATCCAAGGAGTCCCTGCTCTTGTTGAGATTTAGACTGTTTTGCCTTCCACGTTTTGCAAGTTGCACAATGAACTTGGAAGAGTTTCCTTTTCATATTGATTTTCTTGTATTCAGTCCCCTGATTTTAAAACTACTGGAGTGGTAAAACACCTCCTGGCATTAAGGACAAAAATACTCAGCTGTTCCCATGAATATCATTGATCAAAGATCACTTAAACCAACAGCATTACATTGTGTCACCCAATTTCCTTAAACTGCCCATGTGCACCTGGTCCCTCTGTTTGCACAGGCAGGATCAGGATGTTATTTAGGGAAATTCCTGTGATATAAATGATGTAGGGTGACTATAACTGTATAGATCCTGGCGGAAGGTCTTGCTTAAGAAAGCTCAGACTCAGTCAGTTCCTGGAGATTTTCGACACAAATAACAGCTCGAGCGCAGTCGCCTCCTTGGCCTCCTGCCTGAAACCTGCACAGGTTCTGTTCTGCTCGTGGACTTCTGCACTTATAAGCACTTTCTTTCTCTAACTCTGAGAGTCCATCATGTTTTATTTACCATTCTTTTAGCTCTACCTATGCATTTCCAGCTACAGAAAAATCGATAGGCGAGTTGCTAATTTTATCTGGAAAAAAGGGAAAATTTACTAGAGAATTAAATTGAGCAGGTCTTGAAGGCTGTTTTTAAGGGTTCTCTTTTTTTGTGTGAGGGAGAAGCATTTACATATCCAAACTAGCATCCTTTTCTTTCTTTTTTGACAGTGACTGGCACAAGTCTGAGTTTCAATCACCAACACTTCACATCATTCTTCTTTGGCTACATCTGTGATGTGGTATATTTCAAAAAAAGATACGTATATATTTTTCTCATCTGTGTACCTAGAGAATAGAGAAGGAACATGCAGCATAAATTTAAAAAATAAGTAAATTAAATAAATATTCCAGAGCAATCAGTCTGCCATGGGAATCTTTCTAAAGCACATGAAATATTCAGGGGAGAACTAACTCTCAGTCCATTTATTTGATTCACTTGTAATAAAAAAGAAAAAATAAATTCACTTGCTGTTAATTCTGAATGGAAATGTGCTTTGGAGCAGATCCTGAGGGATGCTGAGCTCTGAGTGCTGGGCTTTGGACACGTCCCCAGTGCAAGAAGCACCTTCATCCTCCAGCAAATTTCATGGGGACTGGAGGTCCTCAGCACTTGGCAGGATTGTGCCTTTTATCAGGAGACTCTCAGCAGGGCCTGGGTGCTTATTTGGGAAGAGACATCATTGATGGCATGACAATAACTACATCGAGGAGTAGCGCCCTGGAAGTAGGTACTTGCTTTAGATCTCACAGACACTGCCTAAATTGTACACTAAATTAGGAGATGGGAGGCAGCTCAGGCACAGGCATTGCAACTTCTCTGGTGACGCTATGCATTATCAACCCCAACCAAATGCTTTCTAAAGAACGTTTTGTGCCGTAAACTCTGCTGGGTTGTTACTCAGAGTGATCTGTTAATGCATCTCTGAGCTAGATAGCCTTTATTTCCTTTCTTCCTTTTCCTTTTTTCTTTTATTTCTTTCTCTTTTTTAGTGGATAATCAACTTGGAGAGGGCTTTTAAAAGGAGAAAAGGTTATTTCGCTGACATCAATTTTTGCATCAAAAGCGCACTTGGCAAAAAGCCAAAATATTTAATATCATTGCCATCTGTCCCAGCTGAATACAACTTTAGATTTATTGATTTTCTTTATTCTCTCTTCTTTTTGTTGTTGTTAATTTTGGTTTGAGACAAGGGTAAGACTCTAAAACAGCAAAGCCTTTTTCCTCTGATGGCATCATAATCCTTATGAGTAAGCCTAAACTGCCTTTTGTGCAGCTGGTGCCAACTGTCAGGTTAAAAATGCTCTTTTTGGAAGGGCTTTGTCTCTGGCCACCAGTGGCTGTGTATTTCATGCATGTACCAGAAGGAAAGAGGAGTGCAGGGTAGGGTTCTTTTGGTAATTGCAGCCTGTGCTGGTTTCAAACCCATGTGGGTCTTTCCAGTCCACCCTCTTGCTCCTCCTCCGAGGTGAGGTGAGGACACCAGCAGGGGGGCAGCTCAGGAGCACAAGGAGATCTCTGTGGAGATGCTTCCCTGACCATCAGCTCCTGGGAGGAAGAAGTTACTTTTTTTGTGTGTAGCACACTGCAGATTTTCCTGGGGGATGTCATGGATCTCTGGGAAGGAGCCAAATGGTGCCAATAAAAAAACTTGAGCAGTTGCTTGAAAGTGTCCTTCAGAGGGTGTGGAGTCAGAGAAAAGTGGCATTTCCTGAGGAAGGAGGCAAGCCCAGAGACAGAGCTGTGCTGAGCCCTGGGCTGATGGCCAGGCTGGCATCCCACAGCTGCAAACCTGCCCTGTGTAACCTGGCACTAGTGATCAGCTTGCTGCTTTTCTCCATCACCTTTTCAGCAAATCTTTACCAAGGGACTCAGATAGAGAGACAAAAACCTTCCTAAAGCACTGTGGTGAACAAGGTTCAGTCAAGGGCCTGTTTTATCCAAGCTCACTCTCTCTTTTAATGACCTCTAACTTTAGCAAGATCTGCAGCCTGAGTTCAGCCACACAAATTAATGGGAGCATTCCAAGGTTGATTAG
Source organism: Oriolus oriolus (assembly GCA_013400235.1). Taxonomy (NCBI): domain Eukaryota; kingdom Metazoa; phylum Chordata; class Aves; order Passeriformes; family Corvidae; genus Oriolus; species Oriolus oriolus. Next base: position 191,260 of record VXBT01008056.1, on the reverse strand, counting down.
CTCCCGTTTTATTCACATAACCCTGAGTATCACCCAAGGAAAATGCTACGTGTGTTTACGAGCAATTATTTCACAGTATTCCTTCCCTTCCCACCTCCATCACGTAACCTGTTTCCATGAGGACTCGTGTCACCCAGCTGATCCAGGAGCCCGACAAGCACTGCACTGTGGTGTGTCATGTTCCTGTACTGCTTCATTATTCCTTTAACCTTATTATGCTACGAGAACCTCTGTGTGGTTTTGTGCACTGGGTAAGCGGTGCAGGTCACTTGTGTACCTCTGATCTGGAAATACCTAATTAATAATGACAGCTTCCCCAAATGATCCCACTTCCCTTTGTGAACACTCTAAGTCACTTTATACCTTATTGCCAGCCAGCTCTTTAGAGTATATACATCAGAGAGCCATGGAATCATGAAATCATTTAGGTAGGAAAAGACCTCTGAGGTCATGGAGTCCAACCCTGTGACTGATCCCCACACTGTCACCCAGCCCAGGGCATTGAGTGCCACATCCAAGAGTTCCTCGGACACCTCCAGGGATGGGGATTGCACCATCATCACAACGTGTATGACACTAACAATCTTCACAAGCTGAGCACTGACAGCCCCATCACCTGAGGCAAGAACCACATGGCACAGTTTTCCTGGACAGAACTGGGCTGAGTTTGTTTTTCGCCACTGCTGCAATAGGAGGATTTCTTTAAAATTTGTTAATTTTCTATTTTTCCCCGCACAAAACATTTCCCTAGGCACAGATTAAAAATAACCACAGTATCTTCTGATCGCTGGAAGAACTCTGAGCTGGAGCTTTATAACTAAGATGGGTCTTTAGCATTAACCAGAGAAGCCCAGCCTTTATTGCAGGGTGAGCCATTTGCTTCTGAACAGATTCAGAAAAAGGCAATTTTCCCCTGAAAACCACATCTCTGTTTCCTGCCCAGCTCACCCAGGGAACTCTAGATTAACTGAGCATGCAGAGCATATTAACTGTGCTCTTGCATATACATCCAGCAATTTGTAGGCAGTGTCCTGGCAGATCACTGTCTTTGTCCTCCACCACCGTATTTGTGCTAATCATGGGTACAGTGAGAACAAAAGGGCTTGGGGAGAAAGCCCTGAAAAGCTGTGTCTGGAATTTCATCCTGCATTTCAGGAGCTGGACTCAATGGTCCTTGTGCATCCCTTCCAACTTGGGATATTGCATAATTCTATGAGGACCAGAGGGGTTTGTCCACCCTGTGAGCCCCACAGGTGCCATTGGGAGCATCTCCTACCGGTGGAACACCTGGATATATGAAACATGGATCCCTGGCTTTCAGGCTTTTGGCCACAACTGACTGTTGTAAAAGCAGAAAAAACAGCAGTGCTGCAGCCTCCTAAAGCTTTATCCACCCAGTAACAGTGCTGTACTTCTCTTTTGGAACCATGGGAAGAGATAAGTCCTTTCCACTTTATTTATAAACACCCAAATGAATATAATGTTAATTTGAAGTGTTCAGCAGAATTTCTTTGGATCGAGAGCTGAGACAGTAAGAACTCTGCATCTGCCCACCAGACAGGAGCAGCCCATACAGTTCCCATGCAGGCTGTCCCTCTGCTTGCTGTCACAGGAGTCACTGCTTCCAAGGCCTTTTTCTTCTCTCTGGTTTGCGTAATTCTGGGCTTTTCAGCTGAGGCTACCATGCTATATTTTTAGTGTGGGAAAGGGCTTTTGAGCACTGGAATGGGTCTACTTATCAACCTTGCAAATTCTGGATTATTCACTGCCGAATCCATGTGATAGTTTATAACGTGGGGTTTAGCCTCAGCACTTGAAAAAATGAAAGAGATTTGATATTTTTTATAGATTTCAACCAGAAAGTAAATACAATTGGGCAGGCTCTCTGCAGGTTTATGCCTACTCAGTGCAACCTTCTGGAGGTCCAATAGGACTGCTGGCGGTGTCACTCAGTCTGGAATATGAGACCCTTTAATATTTGTACAAAATAAAGAAGGAAAAATACCCCTTTCATTATTAAATATCCATTTTGCAGTTTGCTTTTCCGAATGTGCAAATACAGATCAAGAAATGCTCTTTACAGATGTTCTGAGATGTCTCTGAGTCAGAGATACTCCACGGGCTCCCCACAGAGGGAAAACTGCCTCTATCTTTGGCAGCATCCATAGGGAAGCAGAGGGGGAACAGGGTCCTTTATTCTTCTTTTTGCTTGCAAGCACTGACAGAAAATTTCAGAGAGATTGTATAAAATAATCCAACATGGACAGTTCCATTCAGTTTCCATAGAAAGTCAGTAGGAAATATTCTAGGAAAATCCACTGAGATTTCCAAGAATAATTCATCGGAGGAAATGGCCTTTCCGAAGTTCAACAGCCAGCAGAGAGAGCACATCTTCCTTACACATCCCTTCCTGATGTAAAAACACACAGAGCTCTCACTGCCCCTACCTGCATTTACCCCATGGCTTTTGGGCATGTATTCATACAAATCCCACTGCCAGTTCCTGCCCTGCTGGGAGGAATTAGACCCCCTAAAGCATCTGCAAACCCCCCTGTGCCCCACCTGTACCTGGTCCCACCTGTTCAGCTCAGCCTTGATGTAAGGTAAGACATGCTCTGCCCAGGGCTGAATTTGGTCTTTTACTTACAAATAATTTGAAGAAATTCTGTAAATGTTTTTGTGCCCAGAGGTCTGGGGCTGATTTACAGCTCTCTCAAACTGGTAGAACCTTGATCCAGCAGTGTCATTCACAGTAATGGGATATCTCAGCTGTCCAAAGAGACATGTTTTAAATGTTAAAAATGTTCTGTGATCGATTTTCTCTGTTTGTAGTAAATGCCTTGATTAGATTCCCTTGTAGGCACTTCAAAGGCAAAGTCCCCCTCACAATCTTCCCATATGATGAAATCTAGTTCTTTCTTTGCTCTACTTTTTATTTTTCCCTCTCCTGAACTAATTAAGTGCTTGAGAAAGGTGATTGATTGATTGATGGCCTGGAGGACTGAGACTTTCTGAAGCAGCACCCAGGAGCACTGTTCTGCTGCCTGAGCTCCAGGCAAAGGGGTGGTGATTTCTGAAGGATCGGGGCGAGGGAGACATGGATCCACTTGGGATGCAAGGGGAACGCAAGCCTGCCAAAACCTGGTCACAATGTTGAGGCATTTAGCTTTTACTACAGGCACTCAAATGTCAACTCTGTTTTACATAAAGAGAACTGAGAATATGAGGGACCAGGTGATTTACCAGAGACGAGAGAAATTGCAGAGCAGAGGTAGGGACAGACTAAGAGATGCCCCAGATGGACATTTTAATCATCCTTGTTTTCCCTTCCTCAAAATTCTACATTTCTATTTAAAAAAAAAAGGAAAATAAGACAGGTTAAGGTATTTTGTGAAGTCTGCTCTGAACTGGATTGAGACCATCAATTCATTTCACATCCATCACTACCCAGCCATTAAAGGCAATGGCTTTCATTCTCCCTATTGACCTGGTCTGCAATCAGACCAGAGACCTTGAAAGGTAAACAACTATTAACAGACCCCTGAGCCATCCAATTCCCTTGAAATTCATGTCCTTTTTTTCATTTTCTTTCTTTACTTTGAAAAAACAAATTTAATGGAAACCTCTCTGCTTCAATCCACGTGTCTCTATTGTTCAGGAGACCAAGCCTGCTTGATCTGCTCTGTGAAGAGAGTGTGACATTAAGAACATGTTGTGACTTAGTATGAGAGGGTCAGCCTAGGTCTCGCTAATTAACCCTCCTTTTTTAATATTAGTGCTCTTCTGAATCACACCTCTGTTAAGTCTAGATTATCACACTTCCTTCCCCACCTCACAAACACTTCTTTCTCCTGAGCTTTTTCCCTGGCATGAGTGGCTGTGCCATGTGCAATGCCATGATGTCACGGACATTAATACAAATACCACGAGCCTGTTAGTTCTCTGGAGCCTATCAGAGACATCTATAGCACGCAATGGCAGAGCAGAGCCTCACAGACAGAAACTGAATTTCACTCTATTTTTGTTCTCCAGATTTAGATGGTTAATTGATGATGAGACAAAATTTATCCCAGAACCATGTAGGAGAGGGGAATTTTCTTGTGGGAAGGTGCACTGATATTCATTAGCGCAACTCTCATCTGACTGAGAGTTCAGGGGGTTATAGGAGCTGTGTTAGGCTCAGAGATTACTTCACGCCAGAGATCAGATCCCATGGAGAGCTCGGAGCACTGTGCCTGATTTTCCTGTCATGGGCACCAGTTTCCACACTGGTCTGCCAATACCATATTGATTTAGAACCTCCATGAGAGGACGACCAGGGTTTTACACTGACCAAGGCATTAATATGACATTTTTGATGATCTCTGTAGTGTTTTCCACAGCTTCTTTCCAGCAATGTTAGGCTCAGACAGTCCTGCAGAATTGCCAGTTTCCCCTGTTAGACAACAGATCTCCCAGCTGAGCTCTGAGGGGTTGATACCCTGTCAGGGAATCTGGTTGTTTCTACTCATATCCGATTACAGAAATCTCTCAATTTCTCTATTGAATGATGGGTGATGTCTTTCATACCCTTAAAGACAAGACATCATTGGGCCTCATTATTTAATTTTTGAGGTGTCATAGTTTGAAGCTGGTTACGCACCAGGCACCCACAAAAAAACTGTTCACTCATTTTCCTCTGCTATAGCTAAGCAGAGGAGGGGAAATTTAAAACTTCATGAGTTGATAAGGATTATTGAAAAGAAAACTTAAAGGCAAAACAGGTTCAAAGTTTAAACAGTATAAAGAAGACTTATTATTGACAGAATTAAAAGTAAAAAAGGGTAATGGGAACCAAAGCAAACTTTCAGAACACCTCTCTTCCCCAGTCCCTCCCTCTTTCTACCGAACATGAAAGGAAACAAAACACGGGGTTTTGGTCATTATTTCACTTCTTGAAAGTCTTTCTTCAGTATGTTTAAGGAAAAGAGTTTCTTCTGCTGTGCTGTGGGATCCTTCCCACGGGAAATAGTTCTTTGTGAACTTTTCTAGCATGATTTTAACTTTCACAAGCAACAGCCCCCGTGAACCTGATGCGATGTGAAATCCCCCCCACGGGTCAAGCAGTCTTCCCACAGCTGCGTAGCGTGGGTCATTTCAGTTCATGGGGTTCAGTCTTTTAAGGATGAGCTGTTCTAGTTCGGAAGCAAAGGCTCTCTTCCTCGATCTCTAAAAGCATCTCAGAGGGGAGCAAGAAAAAAGAGCTTCTCGTGCTTTTTCTTTTCTTAAATATGTCATCACTGAGGCGTTACCAGCTTGTCTAATTGGTGTAGCAACCTGCCCATCGTCACAGCCTTCAGCAATTGGCTCTGTGCCGGACACAGAAGTTTCGAACAGCTTTTTTTTTTCCTGTCCCCACAAACCAGGTTTTGTTAAACCAGCGCACAAGGGCTATACATTGATTGTTGAATAAAGCTGTCAGGGGTGAATTAACAACTCATCTCCACTTACAAATTAAGTTGAAAGGGGCCTTAGTTTTTGAATATTGTTCCAGCATCAACTATCTTCCAACCCAAACCTCTCTGAACTGTCACAACCAGCGACCTCTGCCCACTTCTTGTTTTGTTTGGATGGTGTTTAACCCCAATTTATGCTGAAACAGAGCCACGCAGGAGGCATCATGGATATTTGCAATTCTCTGGACACAGTGATGGACAGATCCAGATGGTAATTCCAGGCATGGAGAAGGGTTAGGAAGCACATAGTAACCCCCATCAGCCAGGAGCATAACTTTTAGGAGGCTGGACTAGTTAGGAAGAAGGGCATGGTTAATGTAGGCATTAATTCAGGGTCATGATGAAGCAGAAGGGAGCTGCTGCATGTTTGAGTGAGTTTGTGCATGTGCCTGGCAGCACTGCTCATGTTCTGCAATAGCTCTTTGCAGTGTGTGTTTTGGACTCTGCCTTTTAAATCCAGTAAGTGTGAGGAGCAGTTATACACTGTAGCTAAATCAAGAAATTAACTCCTACTGCACAACTTCCTCACATTAATTTATGTGCTTAGTGAATGTTGGGCTAATGAATGGACATGAGTTGGCCATTCCTTATTTTAAAGAACTTTAATCACATAAAGATAAATGGCACAGTTTCTCCTGTGATACTCACCTGTGGGTTTGAGCTGTCCTGGGCTAGCAGTGTTTCAGAAAACATTTGTTCCTCTTCTTGGGGTTTGGTTTCTTTACTGGGACTATCCACAGGGGAAGAAGTTATGGCTAAGCTTTTATTTGACAAAAATAATAGAGACCTCAGAGACCAAGACAGTAGTAGTAACATCTGGAACCACATTGCAATCTCCTGTCTGGTAAGGAACTCTCAACATCTCAGTGCCTTGTCAGAACCTTGTTAATTTGTTCCATTTTGTTTCTCTCCATATTTCTCCCCAGATGCATCTTCTCTCCTTGTTTCTTTGCATAAATATCATCCTGGCAGTATCTCGGTTGTGGTTCACACACTGTGGCATGGACACATGCCAACATTACCAGCCTGCCTCCATCACATGAGCTGCCCTTTACTGCACATCCCACTCTGCTCCCTAAGGGTGACCAAGGCACGAGGAGAAGACCAGGAGTTTCGTGCAATTTAAAATGTTATATCAAAGTAAGGAATTCATCCCGGCCCAGAGACACGGGCTTGAGACTGCTTATACCTCATTCATGATTATCCCTTAGGTCAAGGTCCCTTGTAGCAGAGTAGCATTCAGAAAGCTCCTCGGGCCCTGCCTCTGCCCCTGACTTCCTCTTTAGCCTGAGGCAAGTCACTTCTTTCTTCAGGATTTCTGCTCCCCCTCCCACCTTCCCTTCCTTTGCTTGAACAGTGTGTGCTCAAGGCCAGGAGTATTTCTAAGCAAGTTTATCTTGCCTGGAGCAACAGAGCCCTGATTTCATTGAGGGCCTGAGCTACTGCAGCAAAGAAGGAAGAGCTCGTTCCCACCACTGTATCCCACAAAGTGATTTGGCAGTAGGATGAAGTTAATGAGCAAGTGACACTCTCTTGCTGTCAGTGTCATGGGAGAATGGAGGATGAGATGTGTCTGCTTAGCAGGGATGCCTCTCAGTTCCTGTGCATCAGCCCTGCAGTCTTGGAAATAAAGGAGGGAGAGTCTTGTCTGCAGTCCCAAGGTGTCCATCCAGCAGCACAGCCTGTAGCTGGTGGACCTCTCTGAGCAGCTAGCACTAGCAGCTGGAGCAAGAATAGGCATCAAAGGATGCTGGGGAAGTTGGATTAATAGAACCCAGCGGGAGACAAGCTGCATCATTATGTGCTGATGACATGATCAGGGCTTTTCAACAACAGCAGAGGTGTGTTCTTGGGGGTCTCCTCCTCTGGCTTGAGAGCTAACCATCATTCAATCATAAAACACTCTCACCTGCTGACAGGTGGAAAATAGAAATTCTTTAAGGAAAGATTCCAAGACAGTTTGAGCGTTCTTCGAGGACGGTCAGTACAGAGGGAGGTCATGCTAATTGCTGAAATCAAGGTGATCTGCAGAAACATTGGCAGTCCTGTCCTGCAGTCACCTTCAGCACAGCAAGATCCCAAAACCCTTCTCCCAGAGCATTGGACCACGTGCCAGCCCCTCCTCCGAAAAGGATTCTTCAAGAGCACATTGCATTATAAATTGATGCCCACGTGAACAGGCATTCCCACTACCTGAGGTAATTATAAACCCTCTTCTGTTAAGGACTCCTGGCAAGCCTCCCCTGTTTCCTTCCTGAAACTAAATGAGAAGTCAGAGGACTTAGAGCAGTGAAAAAAAGAAGAGATTATATTCAGCCCTGTTTCAACAGCCGTTCCTGAATTCACACACTCTGTGTCCTCTAATGCTGAGAGGAAGATGATGCACAGCTGCCTCATGTGATCAGTGGTAGTTACACATTATAATACACAATGAAATGTGAACAGGGATTGTGCAAAGACAAACCTATATAATTGGAAGGCTAAATTTTGTGATCGCTTAACCCAAACAACCCTGACAAAACCGAGGCTTCTGACTTGCAACCCGTGACTGAAGCAATTCAGCAGACTGGAACAAGTCTAGGGTTTGGGGTTTGATTTTATTTAGGTTTTTTTATCTTCTTGGAGCAGTACAATTTCGGAGCACAAGCCAGAGCAGTTCTCTGGAAGAGTGGCCACTCCTTTCCCTCCTTGGAAGCTAATGGCTCATCTACCAATTCAGCAGGAGTCAGGAGATAGTCATCTTACTGTAATATCTTTTGTCTTTCTCTACCGACACCTCATTGATGGGCAATTTTTTCTAAACAACAGCAAAATTGCAGTGCCTGCTTCTCTGTCAATAAATTCCATTATTTCACATGGAGCTTGGCTACCATAGATAGAAAATGCTGAAGTGATTACACTGAAGAACTACAGATCTGTGGCCTGAGCACTCTATAAATCTATGGACAAAGTTTGATAAAGCACATTGATAATTTATCTGACAGGAGCCTATCTAGATTTATGGGGCTTAAAGCTGCTTGCACTGTCTTTCTTGATTCAATTAATGCAAAAGCAGTTCCCATCTTCACAGCTCTTACTTGTTGGGCAAAATGTGAACTTGACATTCTTCTCCCACTGTAATGAGTAAAATACAAAGTGATGGAATCAGCCAAAGAATAATAGCATCACTCTGGAGTGGGGATGGTAATGCCATGGTGTGCTCCATGTTAATGTGCTGGGATCCATGGAGGATTTGCTCCAGTCTTGGGGTGCCGTCAGTTTTTCCCTTAACCTTTTGTAGTCCTAATAATGAGCAGCGAAATCAGACAAAATTGAGGCAAGTTTAAAAAATATTGTACTTCCCTTTTTTATTTGTTTCAAACTAGCCAGGATTGAGTCATTGAGAGACAGGGAGAAAGAGCAGGTTATGCTTTGGGACAACAGGGATGTAGCTTGTGGTCTTTTGTTACTAGAGGGGGTTGAAATGAGATGTTCTTTAAGGTCCATTCTATTATTATGTGATTCTACAGAAGTCTCTGTCTCCTTCAAACACCTGCAATAAAGCACTCCTGGTTTTGTCTTGATTTGCCTTTTTTGTGCAGAAAGTGTCTCTTTAACAGTTGCTGTTACATTGATATCTCAGGCCCATTTCTACATCCTTTCAAGGTCCAAAACCGTGCTGGTGTGGGAATCCGTGGCTGTTTCCTGCTGTATGCAGTCACAGAGGGCTGGAGCTGTGTGTGATCCCTAGCGCTGGAACAAGCCCTGCTGCTGGTGTGCTCTGCAGTTCTGTGTGCAGGGAATGGTTAGCTGTGGAGAAATCCAGGAAAGTGATTGACCTGCCAGATTAGGAATATTCGCTGTGATTTTTGCCCAAAAAGAGGGAGTTTCTCCCGGCCATGCCTCGCTGAAGTTTGAGGATTGAAGTGACACTTGAGAAGTGCCCAGTTCCCAGTGTCACTCAGGCAGGGACCAGCTCACCCCAGAGCGTCGCTGCCATCCCGGGGACCTTGCCTGCATCCCCTGACATGGTGTAACTCCTCTGTGCTCCCTGACAGGAATGTCATTTACTGAAATTTACTATAAACCATCATAAAAGCCCTTCTCTTGTGACACAGTCAGAAACCCTAAAAATGACTGACAGGCTCTTCATAAATATTTATGACCTCTAAAAAAAGATTGAAAGAAAGAAAAGTTAAATTCTTCCCTCAGTGAAGTTTTACAGTGGAGACTTCTCCGCAACAGCCAGGTCTGCCCTTCTGCTGGCACAGCAGAATTGGCCTCACCTTGCCCAGTGGAGTTCGCCCTGCTCAGGGTCACCCTCATCCCCAAAAGCAGGAGGGTGCAGAGACCCCAGCCCTGCCAGCTCGGCCACGGTGACAGAGGGGTGTCCCCACGCCCGGTCCCACTGCTTCTGCACTCATGGCATCAAGTCCAGAGGAAACCTGGAGAGACTGGAAGTGCAGGAGGCATTTAAAGTCCTAAAAAATTGCCCAAAGTAGGCAAAGCTGCTTTTCTAACAGCCTTTGTACTGGGCTGCTGCACTTCGTAGTTTCTTTTTGCCATGGGGAAGCAAATCATGACCCAAACAGGGCACTTCAAGGCCAGGTCTCCCAAGAGAAATCAGTCCACAGGCATTTGAGCCCATCCATTAAAGCCTCTGGGGCTGATTAGGAGTTTATATCCGTGTTATTTTGCCACTTTAACTTCTGCTCTTGTTCAGTTTACAAGTATTGTGACATTTACTGCTGCTAGTTTGGGAGGAAAAAAGTAGAATAGGTTAGAACTGAGCAAAGTCTCAGTCTTTGTGTTGCAGAGTCAAGCCAGGAGAGGAAATTTGAATATGGAAAATTAAACGAATATTCCTCAGATGAAACTGTCTCCCAATCATAAGTCATGTGATAATAAATTTCAGTTGAGTGACAACAATATTAACAAGCTGAAAAAAAGATTGATGTGCATCACAGGTCCATGAATGCAAAATAAAAGGGAAAGGCTTGCTAGCCTGTGATAGGCAAAGTATAAATATGTATCACTTGGTTCTAAAGTGAGTTATGATTACATTTTCCTAGTTGTACCTGAAATCTGTAGAGGTTATTCATCTTATCCCTGTATCAGCCATGACAGTTATGGCCATGCGCTGCATACGGCGCAGATACCTGCTCAGCAGATAAATCAGCAGCCATGAAGGGACTTGTTATCAATTTGATCTTCAGAATAAATATATAAATATGTGTACGGCATTGTTGTCACTGAGAACAATTTCCCTTCTTCTCGCCGGTACATTTTTAAGAGGTTGTTCCAAGAGCCACTTTCTGACAATGCCAGAGGGAAACGGAGAGGAGCAATGATCAGGCAGGAGGACTAGATTTATGGACTGTTGTCTGTTTTATTTAAAAAGGAAAAAAAAACCCAACCTCTTCCTTCTAGCATCACTTGTCCTCGGAGTGCAGCGCTGGCTGTCTGCAGCAAGCAGGGGAGAGAAGAGGCTATGGGGAGTCACGGTCACTGAACATCTGTAAGAGGAAACCATTCCTGATGAGGCTGAGAGTGGTATTGCCTCTCCACTCGTGCTAAAGAGCTAAAGGTTTTATGACGCAGCAGAGACTGTAGTTTAATCCTGATTTACCATGGCAGTTCAGCCAGGAGGAGAGGCTCATCCAGGACTCAGCCAGGCAGCGCGGGAGCCGCCGGGACCTGCCGGCCGCACACCCAGCCGAGGAGCTGGGGAGGGGGAGCCAGGGGAGATTTCTTCCCCTTTACTTGCCAGGGGGATCACAGCGAGAGGCACAAGGGTGTGGGAGCACTGGGACTATGCCACTGCACCACTGTGACTCTGTGCACACCCAGGCTTTAAAGGTTTCTGACCTTTTCTCCTGGGTTTTCCCCAAAATTGTGCCTTCCTTTTAACCAGCTGTATGTAGTTCTTCAACGATGGCATGGCTTTAGTCTGGAAAGTCAGAGGTTAATAAAGATGTGTTTGATTTGGAAATGAGAAGGCAGGAGGTAAGTGCTGGAAAGTCAGGATCCTGAGGGATGGGGAAGCAGCAAAATTGATTCTGAAGATGGCTGAGGATGTCACCTGTGAGGCACCTGAGATGCTGCACGCTGAGTGTGTTAAATGACATGCAGGGAGAGGAGGTGAATTGGATTGGGTTTTTTCTCTAAACTATGATACTTTAATGAAAAACAACTTCTGTCCTTCTGTAAGAGCTATTCCTATTCTTGAACTGTGAAGGAGGAGGAGGGAGCAGGAAAATGCCATATGAAATTGTTAAGCTAAATTCAGAGATGGTACATTCTGGCCAACAAGGAAGATGTAACCATATATCACAGCATTCTGTTAATGAGGATTCATTTTTAGCCCAGCTCGTCTGTAATGAAAACCCCTAACATTTAATTTCCATAAAGCCAGAATTAAGGCTGTCTTTAACCTCAGTGTTCTCTACATATTTGATTTTGGCTGTGGAGTAAATCTCTGTGCTCAAGAGCAATGTAGGAGCCATCCTCCCACCGTAGTAAGTGGATAATGCTGACTCATAACTCTCACTGTAATTCCAGACAAAAAATTTGCAGCTCCTATTGTTGGGAATACTGTCACTAAAAAGGTATCACTGCTTTAGTGATATTTAAATATTTGCAAAAAGAGAGCATTTGTTAAGCACTGAGACTTCTATGTCTGCAGGAAAGCAGTGGTAAAAAGAATATAGGGGGATACACTTGTTTTGTGTTCATAAAAATTGGAAAAATTCTATTTTCCCTTGAATTTATTTTCAACTTTGTTAGTGTGCTATGTTGCCATGGCCATTCAGGCATATATTTTGTGTTTTCCAGTACCAAGATCTCATTTAAAATCTGGACTTTAAGCATTACAGTGGTCATTTTGCCATTACAGCTAAACACATCCACGACCAAACAAGATATGAAAGACAAATCTCACGTCCCTGTGACACTCGAGCGTACTCTAAATCACCTGCAGAGCTGTTTTGCATCAGTGTAAAAACAGGGCCCAAGTTATCACAAATGGCAGTGGCAGAGGCTGACGTGCACTTTGGTCTGAAGGAGTGGAAAGTGAAAAACACCAACTTTTTTCCTATGTCTTCATTTCATCCCCTGCCAAATGAAGACACCTCCAAAGGAGGCTGGTGGGGGTTTCTTCCTGAATGTCTGGAAGAACTCAGAGGAGGTGGAAAACGCAAAGGAATCATAAAATATCCTTACAGTAAGGCTGCCTGGAAAAATTAGGAATCTTAATGTTAATTAGAGCTGTGTGAATAATTCATAACGGATTGCTCATTAAAAGAATGCTGTTCCTTCTTTCTGTTTGCAAATGGTCCATAGGCAGATAGTGATTTTTCTGGATTGTGTTTATTATTCAAACCTATTTGCTAAATTATTCTAGGGGAGTATTTGCTCTGTGCTTCATTGAGGAGGAGTTAGCTGGGCATGTTGAATGGTCAGAATTCACCATGATCACCTCGGTTTTCACTGGCCATATTGATCACCTGGAGCGTTTGTGGTCCTGGCTGGGTATGTTAACATTTAGAAGGACTCCAGCACGAACATTCGTACACTGTATTACACCTCCTTGTGCTCCCCCATCTGTATGTCACATCCACCCGCTGTCTCTCTGTTCAGGACTTGACTTTGTATAGAATTATTCAGAAATGTTTAAATCAGAATAATTATTCCTAAATAGCTCTCTCTGTGAGCACTTATTCTATAATAGGAGTGCTGTGTACCAGTTTAGTTTAATCTGCTTGAAAGTGAGCTAAACTAAACAGGAATAAGGCATGCCAACTGCAAAAGAAAAGATGCCACAGAATATAAATTCACAGTCTATCTCTTGCTTTTTAACACAAAATCCTTTTTCTGGGTCAAAGAGGCCCCTGAGCAGCGAAGCTGTGGAAGCTGAAGGGCCGAGGCAGCAGTGGCAGCACTCTGTAAACACCCTGCTCAATGCACCCACTGTTAGGGAGGAGATACTCAAAGAGTCCTTGAGTGTGACCCCAAACAGTTGGTCTTTGGTTATCCGAATTCTTTCCCATGCATACACGAACCCTTTGGCTCGAGCACTCCCTGCCTCGGGGGTGTGCAGCTCCCAGCACAGCAGCCCCCACTCCCCGAGGCACAGTGGGGTTCATGAGCCAGGGAGCCCCACATAGCAGGGGCAGGATTAGGATCAGACACCAGATCCCACCACCACCACCTCCAAACCCCCACCTCCATCCTCTGAAAAAAACTACTCCTCAGTGGAAGCAAAAAGAAAGAAATAGAAAGACTATCAAAACCTTGGTGGTTAAATATTCCTTCTGCACTACAAACCGTTGCTTACAGCTAGTATTTTTTTGGGTAATGATCTGCTTTTAGATTTTCTCTGAGATGTATATTCCATCTCTTTGGCACTGTCTCAGCCTTATCTCTGCTCATTTTTTTTTGCTTTCTTAAATCTCTTTCTTTACGTTTAAAACGCTCTTTCCCCGAGCAGTTACAGATGTATCATTGCTGGTTTTGCTCTTAACATGCAGCTGAGCAGCTCGGGAAGCAGAGGGAGGATGCTCGTGGCAAACTCCACATCCTGGATACAGTTGAAGAAGCTGCTGCAGCTGAGCTGACCCTCTACCTTGAGCACCACTGAGCGCAGTGGTGCTGCATCTGCCCAAGGGCGAGGTGAAACTGGAGCAGAAGGGTGCAGCAGGACACCCCTTTATAAAGGATACTAAAATTAATAATAATAATTATAATTAATAAATGAGGAAATTTATCCAAAAAAATTCTTTAAAGTCAAAGGCACAGATTTCATTTTCTCAGAGCCAACAGGAAGGCTCCCTGTGCAATCACAGGTGAGGTTTTCACAATACTCCAAGCAATCACATTTCAGAGCAGGCATCTCACTTTTACAGGGATGTTGATGGGCACTTCTTTGCCAAACTTCAGCTGCTTAAGTTTGGTACCTCCCTGTACCTGGTGATCTTGCATTCATATAAGGCCAAAGGAGGGGGAGAATCATTCTCAGGTGGACACTTCAGCTGCAAGAGATTGTTTGTCCTCTGCTGAAACAAATCTGAATTAGATTTCCTGGTGAGGCCAGCAGGAAAGTGGATTGCAACGCTCTTTGCAGGAGTGAGAATCACAAAGATATAGGGGTTGCAGGAGCTAAAATAAAAGACGTTCTTAGAGATAAATTATGTTTGAACTGACAAACTTGAGTGTAAGAAATTGCCAAGATACTTGGGGACACTGGCAAATGGAGAATTTGCATTTCAGTGTGTGACAGGGCAGAGATACTGAGTGACAAATAGGCCACGCTGCTGTGGCTGACAGCTGGGTTCCCCCACTGCCAGCAGTCCCTTCACATCCCACCACTGCCATCTTCTCCCCTGGCTCCACACCATCCTCTTTCATCTTTCAGTCATTCTTCAGGCAGATTTGGCAGAACCTCCCCCAGCACTTGGCTGCATTGGTCCTTCTGACAGCTTTTGGATTAACGAGGGTTTAATTCGAAGTCTTTGGTGTGCCCCAGTGCCCTGATCCTTCGCCTCGGTTTCCCTGGAGAGACAGCGCCAGGTTGAGCTCCTGCTTTGGAGCAGGGCACAGGAGCAGGGCCATGGTGCTGTGAAGGGTGGGGCCGGCAGGATCCCTGGCTCAGGGATCCCTTTTTTCCCCATTCCCTCTATTCCTTCACGGCGCTGCTCTCACCCGTCTCTGAGCAGCGGGGACTGAGACCACGCCGCAACCCTGGTGAAGCACCAAAGAACTCTGAGCCCACCATCCAGGCAGAGGCAATATCCCCCTTGGAGGCACTAGAGAAAAAGCCTCCTGAGAGAGACCTTCCAGGAAAAGGGCTGGTCCCTTTGCATCATGCTGGGATTTTTCGTTCCCATCACAAAATTCCCAGGCTGCACCAGGGAGTTGAAGGGATGAAGTTGTGCAGTCGCCTGCCAGCCTTCCCCAGCCGAGGCCATAAAGCACAGCACCCAATGGCACCTCTGTTCCCGTGCTTCCCAGGAAAGGTATGTTAATATACTCCCTCTTTATTATCCTATCTGAAAAGATATTTCGTTTTACCAGTTTTTACTACACAATCTCAATAACTCGAACTTGTTTAAAGGCTCACTGCTCCAGGAAAATGCATTACATCTTGGCTTTTAAATCTGCCAGCTCCCATTTATTGCTATTAATAATAGATTGGGAAAGCTGTTCTTTTTATTTTATTTTGGCCCTCTGAATAATTTTTTTTCAATAGCTCTAAGATCAAATATTTTAAAAAGAAATTGTCTTTAAGCAGCATTTCTGTATCCTAAAGGTGGTCCCACTCTGTGTGCTGTTGAGGAGTCATTTGCAGTGCTCAGGAAAGGGGGAAAGTGACGATAAAAATATAGCAAAACTGTTTCATAATCATTTATGAGCCCAAACTGTCCAGGGAAAAAAGAGTTTTTAATAATAAATACCTGAATTAGTTTTCATTTAAAGTTTAGGCATCTTTAATTTATAAATGCTATTTAGGCAGAGAAATGTTGATGAGGGCTGGAGTAATTACTCACGTAAGTGGAAATACAAAACTTTGGTGCTTCTATGCAGTTTGTTCTCCTGCTAACTCCACAGAGCTTTTTTTAAGCTGAGCTCACCCGGGGAATTGCTGCCTGCATGTTTATGTATTTACTGTAAAGATACTCTTTTTTTAAACTTTTTTTTCGCCAAGCCAGCATTGGCTTTTTAATCTTTCACTCGTTTCAGCATTACTGTAGTGAAGGAGGATATTAATGGCCAGGCCCTTCTGTCAGGAATGCTGGTGTAAAATCACAGTAAATGGGCTGATGTCAGTGGAATTTCTCTTCGTTTTAGGCATACAAACACAGCCCCAGTGCTTGGGGGATGTGGGAACCTGGGATCTCTTTGAGTTTACCTTCGCCTCTCTCCTCCTGTGTTAATCAAAATGGGAAAGAGGAAGTTTGGCCAATAATAATTCTTTTTCCTCTGCTGTATGCTTTATAAATGCAATCCCTGCATTATTATATTGAAGCTGGGAACCTCTAAGCAATTACTTCCCCGCACATTAGTGTCCATGTACTAAATGCTAAAGGGTTTATTCAGTGCATTGCAGGATCAGGTTATTGCTGAGTCTGTCCATCATGCCCAGAAATTATTGCTATAAGTGCTTTAAGAGCATGGCCAGTACAATGGAGATATAACCCAGCTGAAGGACTGCAGTGCTCCTATTTAGAGAAGGGGAAAAGAAAAAAAAGGCTGCAAAAATGTTCAGATGCACAAAATCTCATCATCAAAAGCTCATTGCTGGAGGAACCAAAAAAAAATTTAAAAAAAAAAGAAACACAAGCAACTTAATACTGAAACTGAGTGGAAATTGGAATAGTGAAGAAAATATGCTTTCTTTTTCAATTCCAGATGCTCATGCAGTCTTTTGCCTGGGATTAAGAGGTCACTTATTGCAGCCTTAAAGGATAAGGACTGGGCTAGATAGGAGAATCAGCAGCTGTTTATTCTGTAAATGTTTGAATATGAATCAGGTCTTCCTTTCCAGAGCTTTGCTTATTACTTTTATTTATCAGGATAATATCAGAAGTCTAATTAATTCTCCCTACTTCTTTCAATCTTCAGTGTCTCAGTGCTTCAGCAAAGCTGGAACCCTTTGGAGCTTTCTATCTATTGAGTGAAATATCCTTGTTTATAAGGATGGCTATGTCTTCATCTTTTCAGCTGAGATTGCCTTAAAATGTACTAGTGCAGAGCACAGAGATAATGCTGGGGGAATAATAACTTCTTTTTTTTTTCCTTGCATTTGGTTATCAACTAGTGGTTTATTTCTGTAATCGTCTTTATCAGAGTCCCTGCTGCACAGTGGTTAATATTCAGGAATGGTTATTATCTCTTTCAAAATTTAGAAATATCAGCCTCAGTGAGACGTCCTGAGGTCCAGGGCTATGAAGTGACTTCTCCAAAATCATCTAGGGAAGGATTTTAAGGCTGAGATTAAACAGGCCTAAATGTGATGCTCAAAAATTGGTGTCTAGTCCTGAAGTACTTCTGCAGGCTCTTTCTGGGGAGAGCTGCTGCTCTCTGGAGGCAGCTCTTAGACTTAATTCAGCCCTGAAAGTGCTAAAGTTGGGTGTAATGAGTCCCAGTCCACCTCTCTGGGTTCTGCTGCAGGGATTTGCACCTGATTTGGGCTAAAATGCCTCTGCCATTGCCCTGTAGCATCCTGTTCCAGCCCATTTCCAGTCACCATCAGAGTCAAGGTGGCACAAGGCAGCTTCCTGGGGCAAATGTGGCACCCAGCACTTCCCCAGGGCTGCAGCAGGCACGGGCAGCTCCTGTGCCAGCTTGGGACGAAGCTGGGGGTTGCTGCACATCCCCAGGAGCAGGAGGATGGCGTGGTTTATGTTTTCCTGGGTCAGGAACTGGGTACCACTGTCACCTTGAGCTGAGATGACAAGTGCCCTGCTCTGAAGCCCTGTCTGCTTTGACTGTAAGCTCCTTACTCTGGGTGTCTCTCGCAGCACTCTCACATCCTGCCCTAGAAAGCTGCCACAAGAACAGCCCTTATCTTGATGAGGTGCTTGGTGTGCTGCTCTGCTGCGCTGCAATACCCTTGGAACAGCTCCTCCTCTCACCCAGCCCAAGGACGAATGAACTCTCCCTCTGTGCTAATTCAACAAGGATTTTGTTTATTCTTTATTATTACTGTTGGTGACGCTTGTATTATCGGAGTTTGCTGTTCGCTCACAGAACTCTCTCTGCTGCTAAAGCCTTTGTGCAGTTGACCTAAATATTTCCAGGTTTTAAAAGTTTTCAGTTAATTCTATTGACTCCTTTTAGATTTAAAAAGAAAAAATTCCTTCTCCTTCCTATGACTCTGGTGCTCCCAAAATAGTTGTTCAGTAAAAATAGCTCTTAATAACCCTGTGGCCCAGAGAGGTGCACGAGGGGCCCAGCCATTTCCTAAACACAGCACGAGGTGTTCTCTCTTGATTATGCATTCGTTATTGATAATTATTAATTATGTGCCAGTTATTACGCCACTCTCTTGTTCTATTGGCATGCTGTGCATTTCAGAGAGGCAAAAGCCAAGAGGAATGGGTGACATCTGCTCAGCACAATAATTAATAACTTTATGATAATGATGTACATCTACTTAGCATTGAGCTCTGGAACACACAAGGAAGACCTACCTAAGCTGGTTTGCTCCTTGGTCTGTATGTGAAGGGGTAACTTTGCCACTGAGGCTGGGACACTTCTAGAGGCAAAAGAGGGAGGTGATAATTAGTCACCATTAATTAGAGGACATTGCCCAGGCTTGGGTCTCTTGGATTTTTGCCTTATGATGTTACACTGGGATTTTTGAGGGACTCCAAAGACATAGCTGGGCATGCACAGCCACCTGGGCTCCAGCGAGCAGGCTTGGTGTGCAAGAAATGCAAAGTAGGAAAATCATGTCTCTTCTCTGCTGTCTGAAGTTGGATCATTACACAAAATTCACTTTTGAAAAGCTTGGTGCTCCACCTTCCACATCTCTTTGGGGACTCCAGTGGTGGAAACAACACAGAAGCACAGTTTTGGCCATAGAGGTTTTCTCCCCCTCCATCCATCCAGAGCAGCAGGGCCAAGGGGAAGATGCAAACCTCCCACTGACAGACACACTGTGGTGAATGGAGTCCCTTGGGATTTACACCAATGTGAATTCTGAAAAGCTTTCTTCAGAGGAATTTTTCCAGCTTTCTGTAGCATTTTATGGGAGCTCTCCTTTTCCCATGCAAACTATTTAAAACAACGCTACAGTTTTTTGTAAACACACTTGCTATCTTGCACCTGTGGTTTTGTTATGATATTGCCTAGAGAAATATTTTGAAATGGGTGTTGGAGTAACTGACCAATGGCTTTGGTAGGTGGCTAGCTAGAGGTCCAATAGCTTTTTGACATTCAAGTAAACTTCAAGCGAACTAACACATATAAACCTATCTGTATATTAATAAATAATTCCATTATTCTGTTTTCCTGGACTCTGGACTTTGTGTCGTAATTTCTCTCCGTCCCTGCTACAATAGCAGCACACCAGCATCCAAACTTTCCTCCCAATATTCCTTTGGATCTGCCAAGCAACTATGTTTGAATTCCCAGCCTACATGTTATTTGAATGTGCAGTAAGTAGCCTCTTGCTGGCAAATAGGAGATGCTGATAAGCTTCTGAAATCTATATTCCAGCCTTGAGATAACAAAACAACAAATTTTTTACATCCTAGGGAAAGAAAAAAAGTGACAGGCTGTTAGGGGAAGAGATCAAGATACGTGCAAACACGTGTCCCTGTCCCTCCATTCCTGCCTCAGTCATTCCCTGGATGACATAATCGGGGTGAGGGGAGTGTCCTACTTCCCAGAGAGGGGACAGAGGCATGGAAGCACCAGGGCTGGAATTGATTTTCCTCTGCTGGAGCAATTACACTCCCAAAGTGGCAAAAAATAAATAAAAATAAATGAGTCATAAACACCCCATTTGAATCTTTAAATGAATATAGGATTTTAATTATAGAGGTTTAATTTTTAGAACGGAAAAGCTACTTTTGCACAATTACCGCATCCAACTTTTAATTAACTTTCAAGAACTTTCTCTTACTTAAAAAAAATCTAATTAATAATACTTACGGAACTATTAGCATAAGACATGTCATGGAGGAGGGTAGAGAAATATAAAGCATATATTGTACAAAATCACTTGGATGAAAGACTTGCTAATTCTAAAAACAAAGGCAAGGTTTCCAGCTTTCCTAGTTCTGGCCTATAAAGAGCTTTTTTTGCTGAATGGAAACATGAGAAAGACATGAAAATCATAGGATTTCGAACAGAAAATGCTGTTATGTCAATCAGCTGCTGCAGAGACCTGGAAGACTGGGAGAGGTGGCCTCTTTCACTCAGCAGAGGTTCCTTTATTTGGGGGAAATGTGGTAGAGGGGATGGTTCCGAGGAGATAGCGAGTGAAGGGGTAAGGAATGGGTTGGGAACTCTCTCGATTGCTCATCAAAGAGCCTAAACCCAGCTGTGAAGAGGGGAGAGCTGAGCCTCACTGCTGGGCAGGACAAGCAGGAGATGAGACTGTGAGCTTTTTTTGCCGCCCACCACGATCTGGGAGGGTGGGGATGGAAAGGAGGTGCCAAATCAGGTGTAAAAGAAATCTTCCTGAGGCATCCCACAGCCCTCCTGAAGGAAAGGGTCTGTGTATGCAAAATATGCAAGCAAGAGCAGGCTCAGAGCAGGAAGGGGGATGGTGCTGTGACGTGCTGGTGCAGAAGGATATTACTGCAGGAGCCAAGAGGGAAATTAAGTCAGGGCACAAGGACACGGGGAGGGCAGCCTGTGGTAGAACTTGTTGCTTCAGTAATGGAACAACAGCGAATGAGAGCCACTTCACAATAATATTTTGCCCAGGTCTTGTTCCAGCTGAGTTTTAAATTAAGCAGTGGATACAGCTGTCAGCATTTCCTTTATGAGATTGCTCCAACACAAGAAATCCTCCACGGTCGAAGCAGCGTGTTTGGAAATGTCTGTGTTTGAGCGTATAAAGGAGGCTGAGCCTGATAATCTCATGCTCTGCCAACGTTGCTTTGACTCAGCTGAATGTACACTGAATTAAACTGAGACCTAAACATCCTGGACACAGTGTCCTCTATGGCCAGCTCAGCAAGAGAGAGCTTCCACCTCAATATCCCTTCAGGGAGGGAAGGAAGGATGCAAACATGAAGATTTGAATCATTCCTTTGCCTGGGGGGAGGAATTGAGGTTTGCAGCCCCTTCTCCTAATGAGCTCTCTGGCCAGTACAGCTGAAAAGTAAATCAGTGAGCAGGAACAAAGTACCTGGAACAGAAACATAAAACTTTGGATTGGGGATGTGCCTGAAGACCCCAAGGGTAAAAACATCCTGCTCTTTGCACTCTGCTTCTGCAGCAAACCCACAGGCTGCACCCAGGCTGCTCCCAGACAGCCTCTGAGAGCAGAGAACAGGATAAAACTTCCACCTTCCTCCTCCTCCGTGCCTGAACAGCAGGCAGACAGCCCGAGGGCAGATCACTGACATGCCTGACAAAGCCTATCGCTGTCACATGGGGCTCAGGGAGCCTTAGTCCCTGTCACCTGGCTGGGGGTGACTGGGATTTTCTGAAGCAGGACTGGCAAAGCTGGCTGAACTGGACCGTATCAATCCCTGTTTGGAACAGGCTGTGTTTTGGGACCCTGTAGTCTTTGACTAAGAGTTCTCTTCTTCGTGATGTCTGCTCAGTGTTGCCACCTTCCCTCCCGTGACAACAGCCCACGTGCATCGACCATTTAGACAAAACTCCTGTTGTGGGATCCAGCACTCAGATTTCCCTTCCTTTTCCTCTTTGCTCTCCTTTTTTAGCCGGTCTGCCTGTGATGTCTGCTCGTACAGGGCTGGAGGATTGGGATTTGGTGCGCTAGAGCCAGACAGGGGCAGGAGATCCAGAGTGTGCCTGGAATTCTGTGCTCATGTCAGAGGAGCAGCATGTTCCCCATGGAGCCAGGTGTGCAGCAAGACCTGGAGGCTCACCCACAACCCCAACAGCCTGTCTGAAATAACTTTAAACCACTTGGCCCAGGTTTTGTTGGCTGCTTTTTGGTTTTTTTGCATTCACCTTCTCCCACAGGGGATGATTTGGAGCTCACTCAGGTGTATCTGCACAGTTAGGAGGGGTGAGTGTGATGTGTGAATGCCCTACACCAAAAAGGGGAGGAAGATCGGGAAGGTGAAGAGAGGAAACCATCGACTTGAGCAAGTTCACACTTAAATCCTACAAAAAATGTGATCCAGAGCCCCTGAGTGCCCAGGACACATGCTGGACGGCACTTACCTCACTCCTCTGACAGGCTGGGAACTCAAAGATCTGTTGTTCTCTGGAGCTATGAAAACATGTCACAAAATCTGCTATTTTTGCATTCCAAGTAATTTTACTTTTACAAGAAAAAAAATCACCCCGAGCTCTTGAAAAACAACTGCCAAAATAGCAAAAAAGAAAGGGAAAAAAACCCCAACACCCAAACAAGTTGCGATCCTCGCATCGCTGCTAGGATGTTCCAAATACAACCACGAAACACAGTTCTTAAGCCCGTATTTATTACTACACAAATCTACTTTAAAAATAGCTCTACAGGGGTTTGTGTTCAGCTGTAGCACAAGCTCAGAGTGAAAAGGACAATTGTGCCCGCAGAACTGTAGGGCTGCACTGACCTCCGGTGGAAATGGAAGAAATACTCCAGTGGTAGAGGCTTTTTCACAGCCCTCTGAAACCAAAACTTGCCTTGTTTCGAGCTTTATAGAGGCACTGAATTCATATGAGGATCAGGGAATTTATTACAGATTACTGTATAATTAGGATAAATACGTTAAAATACTGTAAGGGGATTTGTTTGGAATAAGGTTTCCAGTCCAAGTCTAGCCTCATCAAATTTAAACTTAAATATGCAGGTGTTAAATAGGACTTTCCAAAATCAATCAGCCTGAGGGGTTTTTAATTGATTGAGGAGGAATTTTAACTCCCCTTTTCCACTGCAGATAATTGTTAAAGATGGTTCATTTCAGTTTTCCCATCCGAAAAACCTTTTCCTTTTGATTTGGTCACCTAATCATGGAACTCTAATGACAGCCGCTCCGTGACATTTCCTCTCAGCACTTAGGAGGAGTTTTCCAAGGTCGGACAAAGGTGATGAAACAACAGAGTGGCACTTCTCAATCTGTGTGGGGATGAGTGATCGCCCCATCAGGTATTAGAGAAACATTCTGTCCTTTCATGTCCTGATCACAGGAGAACATCCTGTGCCCGCGATATTCTCCAGAACGCCTTCCTTTAACAATTCCAAGGGCAGCCGGAGGAAAACGTGGCATCTTTTTCTCTGGCGATCTCCGAGCCGCGGTGGCTCCACGCGGGCAGTTTTGGGAGCTGTGTGTACTCGGAACGAAAGGGCTGACACTGACACGAACGGCTCACAGAGAAACAGCTCCTGGGTGCTGAAAGACAACCTTTGCTGAGAACAGTCCCTCTCCCCTGAAACAGCTAGAGGGCCCTTCCAAGTTGTTCACGAATTTTCTCTCAAGAGCAATTAGTTCTATTGTTCAAAGTGTGCTCAACAAGGAGGCAGTGAAGGCTTCAAAGGGAAGAGGCAGAGCCTCTTGGCTTGATAAAACCACTCCAGAAACAAGCAGGGGGGAGTCAGACAGGCAAGGGGAACTGAAAAGAGTAGGAAAACAAGAGAA